>JAEANM010023231.1:0-11413 GCA_017656035.1 Myanophis thanlyinensis
GAAGTCCTCATGCTGCTTCCGGAAGGTCAGCAGCTCCCAGAAGTCACCAGAAGTCTTCGGGCGCTGGCGATGGGGCAGCCCCAAGAGTTCCATTGTGTCGCTCCACCTCTAAAGGCTCTCATATATTAAGAGAGTTCATTTTGAATCAACTGGTTGATCACTAATTCTCTCATAAAGTGGAAGAAGTACAAAGCTGTCATCAGTAAAATAACAGCTGAATACTGTAGATGTATAGAAATCTATACTACCATAAAGTGTTCACAGAGTATTCTTTTCAAAAGCAACGTAAGTTATATATTTAGGGGCCCACTTGAAGGATAGTACTATGTTAAAAGTACTATGATGATTTGATCAATGTTATTCAGATCATTAATGAAAAGGTGGAAATACACCCTAATAATTAAAGACATTCTGCCAGCCCTTTGAGTTAGAGTGGATCTGAAAGAACAGCTACAGAACAGCCACAACTAAACTTTGCTGCGATCAGCTATATCAATAAAATCTTGCTAATTTAATTGTGCTTCTCTTTGTCCTTGTCATGCCTCAGTGAATCAGGTAAGAACCAACCTGAATTTTGGTTAATGTTAGATAATAATCTTAATATTATCTCCCTTCCTAGGACTAAGGGAATGCTTCTGTTTTCTTTGTTTATGTCATGAATTGTGAGCATTTACTTCCAGGGTCATATCCCTGGCTCTTTACAAGTTCTAATAATTGTTTTATTAAACAATGTTATTAAGCCAGCAAGTTACAGCTAGTCACTGATCACAATTGGGAATCTGACTCATAGGTTTCATATGTAGGGTCAGTTTTTCTAAGGCCACAATGGTTGTGATAGTTTTGACACTGGCTCTGGAAGTAGACTTTTTGTGGAAAACAGTATCTGTCAATCATAACTCCCTTACTGGTCCTCTCTGAACCCTTTTCTCAACTTTTAGGGTGTTTTTTTTTCTGAATGATGTCTTGATTTATTCTATGTATACTTTCAGTGATGTCTGCTCACGTCTTCTTGTCCTGATTAATTCAGCAACTAATAGTTCAAGTCTCAATAATTCTTTGCATGCCTCATCTTCATGTCCTCCTGTTTTACAATGCACTTAGGGGCTAAGTGACTAGAACAAAAGTGGGACCTAGTATCTTACTTGAACATTGTGATGAAAAATGGAAAGTCATTATAGTACAAAGATCTAAAATGCTTTCCGTCCTGTCTTCCATAGGAGAAACACTAGTTCCAATAACTATCTGGAAACATTTAAGGTGCAGTATTCTTCTATTATCTGACATATATATCATTGGATTCATGGTTTCTCATTTATACTTCCATTTGTTAAGGTATCCTCTTCCTCTATCATCATTCGTTTTTCTTTTCTCCAATAATTCTTCTCTTTGTCTAGGCTGATGTGCAAACTTCCAATTTGCAATCCTTGTTTCTGAATTATCACAAATTTTCCCCACTTTTCTTTCTTTTCCTTCTTTGCCTTCAGAGTTTTCTATAAGAACACCAGCTTTTCTGTGTGAAAGGTTCTGGTTTCAGAGAACTGTAACTGTAATTCACTGCTCTTTTTGGTATGCTTAGTTAATTTTGCAATTGCTATAGTATCTACTCTCCATGCTGGGATAGCATCTCCTGCATTAGAAATAGATCTGAATTTCCCTGCTCATTACTTCAAATTAATTTAGGAGATTAAAGTCCATGTATTGATCATTCACTCATCTTTACTTACAGCCTACTCAGGCACACAATCCAGTCTATTTCCTTTGCTTTGCAACAACACCTTAGTAACTGCGCTGGGTATGGTGGATCAATAGCTGAAAATAGTTGTAAAATGCACATACAAAACATACTCTTGGAGAGGAGCCAACAATCACTTTAGTAAAATTAAAAAGTTATAGTGAGTTATCTGTCACTTGCTGTAAAGGTTGAAGGCCACCAGAGACTGACAAAAAGTTCTTATATAGTCCTGCAAAAATTAAAAATGACCATATATTTAAATTTGACTTTAGGAATATTTTTGTTTTGTATTGTTTTGTTTTACAATTGATATGGATAAGGATACAGCATGAATACTTTGGACTTAGTCTATGAGAAACATGAATGCCAGTTAAAATTATTATTGTTCTAACAGTTTGACCTTGCATTCTACTCTGAAACATAGAGAGTTGTAAATATAGTCATTATTAGTATCCTTGAGAATCTTGTAGTTTATAGAGAAATACAGTTTGAAAAACAAAGGTCATTGATTGATGCAACAAGAGTTACAACTCTGCAAAGATATATGTCATAAAGGAGTAATTGTGACATGTATATGAGATCCTTTAGCAATTAAAGCTATTATAGCTAGATATATTGATTTTTTACATTAAAGTGGTAAGTAAAGGCAGAGATATTCAGGAATCATCAATGACCTGGGTATAAGCATGCAGAAGGCATATGTAACAATAAAAAATCCCTCTAGAGGTAAAAAAGAATATTCCCAAGAATTATTTCATTTAGTAAGCCATTGACTTTAATGGTCTGAGGAGGAGAAGGAGGAGGAGCAGGAATAATGCATTGACACAATTCTGAAATTCAGACATTATTTAAATGACATTTTTGCCTTCAGGCTTATCAGAGTTTTAAGAACAGTTTTAACCCTCCCAAGAATTGAGATTTTATAGTGTCTTTGTTTAGCCATCCAAAGCACAGCTACAGTATAATTCCCATTTTATTTTTCCAAAGGAAGTTCCAAATATCTCCTAATCTAACTATAGGACTATACACACCATCATGCATTCTCAAATTTGAACTGGGAGATGTGGAATTGCCCCAGGCAATTGATAGATGAAAAGGGGAAGTGTCCTTTTTCCCTTCTGAATATTCCACCCCAGCAGCTGAACCCTAAATCTAGCTTAGTTTTACACTCTTGTGTCTAAAGGGGAAAGTATTGAAAATATCCGGAAATGAACTGCATGGAAGAAATTTGAAAAGGGGACAAAAGATGATTTTATTCACAATATGGATGCAATGCATAGTAGCTCTGCATGAAGCAACCATAATTCACCTAGACTGGTGATAGCAAATCATGATACGTGTCATAGGTGACACACCATGCTCATTTTTTGTAACATGTTAGGCCTCTGGACCCTCATGAAAGGGCCCTCCTCTTGCATGTTCCATGGATCCTCTCCAAAATACATAAAACCAAGCTCTTTTCAGAGGCTGTAAGGCCACACAAGAGCATTCTTTGAAGTTTCTGGATCTCGTGTAACCTGGAGCTCCCCCATTAGAACAGAACAGAACAGAACAGAACAGAACAGAATTCTTTATTGGCCAGGTGTGATTGGACACACAAGGAATTTGGTGCATATCTCTCAGTGTACATTAAAAGAAATGGTACATTCATCAGGAATCATAAGATACAACACTTAATGATAGTCATGGGATACCAAAGCAGTCAAATCATACTAGGAGACAATAATCAATATAAATTGTAAGGATACAAGCAACATGTTATAGTCATGGTGGGGTGGATAGGTGATGAATGATGAGAATAATAGTAATGCAGACTTAATAAATAGTTATACAATGTTGAGGGAATTATTTGTTTAGCAGAGTGATGGCATTCGGGAAATATTTGTTTAGCAGAGTGATGGCATTCGGGAAAAAGCTGTTCTTGTGTCTAGTTGTTCTTGTGTGCAGGGCCCTATAGCATCATTTTGAGGGTAGGAGTTGAAACAATTTATGTCCACGATATGACTGGTCCTTAAATATTTTCCCAGTCCTCTTTTTGACTTGTGCAGTATACAGGTCCTTGGCGGAAGGCAGGTTGGTAGTAATTGTTTTTTCTGAAGTTCTGATTATCCTCTGTAGTATGTGTCTGTCTTGTTGGGTTGCAACAGATGACCGACTCAATAATTTCTCCGTAGAACTGGATAATCAGCTCCTTTCAAAATATAGGCATAGTTACAATTATACTAGTACTTATTTATTAAATAATAAATTTAAATAATTTAGTCTTTGTTATAAGACGAATTCACTATCACTGACCTAGACAAAGCAACTTCATGTTGTGAAGCTGTTGTCTTCGTAACAACACTTTGGCTTCTCCAACATTTGAGGAAAGACATATCAGGTCTTGTACAGGGGCCCCTTTTGGTCATTGGAACAATTATAGGCAGTTTCACATGGCAGGAGAAGTAAAGCAAGTGACCACTTTGTTTTTTAGACAAGGGTGAAGAAGGCCAGACAGCTTTACAAAGGAGTTTCAATGAAAGAAGTTTCAATGCTCAAAGTATCATCAAAGACAAATACTCCCCCAAACCCTTGTTCAGAAATAATATATGTTGATTAATTATTATGCATTACATTGTCCATTTATCTAAAGTATTCCTGTACTACTTTTCCACTACAATTCAAACAAATCCCATGCTTGCATTTAAGCAATGGCTTTTTAGAAACAGCATAAAATCAAAGAATTCAAAATGTGATGCTTCAGAGAAATGCTCCTCATTATATCATAATATAGCCAGCTTTTCCTCTTTTTTTTCTTAAATATTTCCCATTTCTGAACTAAAATTACACTCAGAAATAAAGAGATGGGAACAAAAGCAGAGATTAATTTTAAAACAGGTAAACTATTGGTCTATAATTAAATTTAAAATGAGTAGGTAACCTGAAGTCTTAAACCACAAATGGTCCCCACTATACAAGTTGCATCACATTTCCACTCTCCCTTAACATTTTTAGGTTGATAATACCCAAAATTATAATGTAAAAATTACAAACATGTAAAAAAAAAAAACTAACCCTCACCATAGAAACCCTGGCAAACAAACAGAAGAATTTTGACTCTGCTTCTATCTGTGCTACTTTTCCACTCATCTACATTATTGCTTCACCTTCTTCACACACACACACACACACAAGCGCAAAAAACACAAGATTAGCATGAACTGCCACCCGTGAAAAGTAGTTTCTACTTGACTCAAATTATAAGAAGATCAGATGAAAGGAAATAAAAATTCCAACACAATAAAATAAACATTTAAAACCCAAAACATAGATTCTGTAAGCTGCATTGGAAAAAATAAGAGAGAATGAATCGCCCCACTCAGTCAATTGCCTGTTATGTATTTGTCTTAAGGGAGTATTTGTTAGGAAAGCAAGGAACAATAATTCAGCACAGTTGGTAATCAACTAATTTTACAAAGTTAAAAAGCATCCATCCAGAATTTAAATTCATAGGCAGGCAGAAAGATCAAATGGAAAGAATGTATATATTTGACCCATAAAATGTTTTCACACAAGTCCTTGTCTTTATGTCTTTGATTATTCTGATTTCATGTTCCAATTTGACTCTATCTTCTCATTATCCACCTCAAGTAGGTGAATTCTGAAACTATCTTTCAAGTAACAGCAGCTACTTCCAAAAAGCAGTAAAATAATTACCGAACTCAGTGTTAAATTTTATTTTCCTTTTTAAATATATTTAACAAAATTACAATCCTGAAAAGTTTGACTAGCTATGTTTGACTGAAACGTTTGATTAGCTATGAGAGAAAAAAATAAGAAATCTAAAGTAAAATGTAACTTGTTATATGTGGCTAGAAAACATAAATACTACACAAGCCATTCTGAATTCGTAATTGAAGTATACCTTTCTAGTCTTTCAAGTTCTAACAACCAACTTAGGTTGTAAAAGACCTCCTTTTTGATCTCGATGATTAGTACATTGGGAGGGGCTTGTTGAAGAGCAAGCCTCTTCCAGCTCTATAATTCTATAAAATTCTAGCCCAAATCTTGGTCTACATCATGTAGATATTCAGTGAAAGATGCACTATCCAATTTGCTAATATAAAACTTTCAAGACTAGGTGGTAAAAGAAATTACTCTTATATAAGAGTATCTCGAGAGCTTTAGTGATAATGGAGTCTTATATGCTCTGCTCATCTTTATCTTTAACAGCAATACAAATATTGAAATTAATTTAGACTAAGAAAGCATGAAAATGGTATAAAAAGCAAACAAAGGCATTTTTCCTACTAGTACAACATGGTGTGACTGAACTCTGGCATAACCAAGCTCAAACATGTTCCAAGTACCACAAGTACAGTATGTACAAACTGCAGCAGGAAATTTACAATGTTAGAGATTTGTTGTTGTTGTTGTTGTTATTAGTTGCAAAGTCATGTCCAATCCATCATGAACCCATGTACAACATTTCTCCAGGATTTCCTGTCCTCTACCATCCCTTGGAATCCATTTAAGCTCATGCTGACTGCTTCAATGACTCCATCCAGCCACCTCATTTTCTGCTATCCCATTCTTCTTTTGCCCTCAGTCATTCCCAACATTAGGCTTTTCTCCAGTGAGTCCTTCCTTCTCATTAGGTGGCCAAAGTATTTGAATTTCATCTTCAGGATCTGGACTTCTATGAGATTAACTTATTTGTTCTCCTTGCAGTCCAAGAGACTCGCAAGAATCTTCTCCAGCACCATAGTTCAAAGGCCTCAATTCTTTGGCACTCAGCCTTCCTTATGATTCAGCTTTCACAGCCATACATTGCAACTGAGAAAACCATAGTCTTGACTATAACGTAGCTTGTTGGCAGCGTGATGTCTCTTCTTTTTAGTATGCTGTCTAGCTATGCCATGGCTTTCCTCCCCAGGAGCAAGCATCTTTTCTTGGTTGTAGTCCCCATCTGCAGTGATCTTGGAGCCCATGAAAATAAAATCTGTCACTACCTCCATTTCTTCCCCATCTATTTGCCATGAATTGGATATAAGATATCAGATATATGAGATGTAAGACATATGTGATTCCAAAGCAGGAATGCAATTTGAGAAAGCACCTCATATTTGACTCTCCCTAGTTCTTTTGAATGTAAAGATGGAAAGTGGGGTGAGCTTGAGAAAAAATGTACTAGCAATTCTGGAACATGCTAGGCCATCTTTCCCCAGCTTGTTGCAATTTCAAGTGTGTTGAGACTTTAGTTTCAACCAACATAACTGGCTATGCTGGCCCTTAGTGCTGAGAACTGAAGTTGTAACAGATCTGGAAACACACTATTATAGGGCCAGCTACACTGTGAATTGCATTGTGACAGTAGGTACATATAACTTGTTCTTTAAAAACTGTAAATATTTTTTTAGTATATTCTCCTTTTTTTTTCTAGTAGACACTCTCTTTGAAAACCAAGATATAATCAATAGCCCAACAATGGAATTTGTTTCCACAAGAGAAGTTTATAAAATCTTTTTCATCAAATGTTGTAACCTTGCAAGGAGGCCAAGTTTGACGTCAGGGCTCACTAGGCAGCTTTCTGTGAAACAAGACCCTTTATCGTCTTCTAGGAAACAGAAAAGTTTAAAGATAACGATTTGAAAAATGTTGTGTGAAGCAACTTGACATTCAGCAAAGGCTCCGGATTTACATCTGAAGGAGTTTGTTTTTCTTCAGAAAAAAGTGTAAAGAATATATTTTACCTTACATAAAAATAAACTAGAATAAAATACAAGTGAGAATGTATGTTTTTTTTATTTTTTTCCTCCACTTATGCATTAATCAGTCTTTAAACTACCAGTGTCAGAAGTTTAAAATTATCATATTCCTTCCATAAATACATCACTTGTCCTTTTTGTTTCTTAGTGCTTGTCACTTTGAAGCTGTTCATTAAATTCGTCCCCAATAGTCAGGAAATTTTATTAAGATATGTTTATGTGTGTGTAAAATAAAGGGGAAATATAATTGCATTCAGAGTACTTTTGTAGTACAGAATCACATTGTATCTAGGTATCCACAAATTCATTCCTCATAATTGGCAAAGATTTGTAAGAGTATAGGTAACAAGCTAATTGTTATTTTGCACTTTTAATTTTTTTTCTTATAGTTAACTATATTAAAAAATAACAAGCAACTCTCTCATAGATGGTCCTCAATCTTGAATCACATATTCAAATAACCAATAAACATTAGTTATTAGGGAGAATAACTAATCAAAATTGATAGTATTTTAAATTTAAGTTTATGTGACATCTTGCTTACATATCAAAAGAAATGGTTCAGTAATAGCTAAAATATTAATTATAATTCAGGACTTAATTCCCTAAAAGGTATTGTCAAACCTCTCCCTTTTTTCCACCTCAATTTTGTGCCTTCTGCTTCAGTAAAATCTTGATTCCTGTTTTTCTCATAACAGTTATTAACTATTGGTTTATATTTTTCATCAATTTAAAAATATATTTAATAGTTAAATCTTCAATTATAACCGTAAACTTATTAGTTTTTCATTTCTGATTCATTAAGATCTACAAGTCTAGAAAATAAATGTCTGGTTATATTCATCATAATTTAAAAAAAAAATGATACATATTCAAAGCATTTCCTGTTCACTTAAAAAATTACTTAAGAATTGCAGTGCAAGTTATGTGGTTGTCATGCCTAGATATTACAACAGGACATATTAGCTCGGAGTTTGCAGTCATAGGAAGAAGTCATGACTTCACTGAGTGAATTATACAAATTTGCACAGTAAGATCATGACATGCATACCTTTTCTTGACCTTGAATAGCTCTCCAACACACCTGGAGGATTAAATACTTTCTGTTGTGCATTGATTCAACATCAGATCCCAATGAACTCAAATGTTTTTCTTAGGTTATGAATAGTGAAAGAGGGACAGTGTATCTTCTGTCATGACTAAAAATATATATGTGTGGATTTTATATTCTTCCTTTATTCTACAAGTATTATGGCAATTCTTTTAGTCATGCTGCAATTATAAGATGGAGCATTGGGGAGTTGAAGTTGGATAGTAGCTAACTCGGAGACTTTTATCTTTTCACGTTCTTTCTCACCCGAAGTAAGGACATTTTCACTCGCAACTTATGGGCAGTCTGGGAAGATGAACTCTGGATACCACCAAAGTGGATTGGGGCAGAAGGTGGCATGTGATGAATTGTGGAAAAGGATCTTTCACTTTAACTGGGTGGAGAAAACGCGGGCTTATCAGATTCGGGTTTTCTCCAGTTATACCAAAGCAATGTTTTCAATAAAATCTCATTCTAAGGACTTTTATTTCTTTGGAGTTTTGATTAAATTGTGGATTCTGTGTGAAACCCTGACATCTTCCATTATTTATTTAATAAATATCATATTGAAATGACCGAATACAAATGAACTATAGCCAGATGAAGCTATTCCACAATCCGTTACTAAATGCTGGGAAGAAACAGTCTTCTGCTTATCTATGAACAACATTTCTGTGGTTGTTTCTTGTTCTATTTCTTTTAATAGGACCTTCTTTCCTATTATTGGAAAGAAAAGAAGAGAAGTTTGCAACAATTGTCAATCTAATTTAATGAATAGACTCCAGACAGGTTCAAATTCCAACTCAGCTGGAAAGTCACTGGAAAGCTCATGAAAGTTCTTTTGAAAAATGACTTTTGGCCAACTATACCCTACAGATAACATTTCTGTAGTGAATAAAACATAGAATAAGGCAATATGATCTGCTCTGATAGCCTCATATTAACATGAGATACAACTGTAATAAAAGTGGGAGGTCGATTCATTTTACTGCCTGTTTTTCAGGACTAATTTCTGCTCCACCAAATTTATATGTTTATTCTTAATAAAATATCCATCCATAAATTCTCTGATCAGATTAGGAGCAAAACAGTTTTTAAATTCCTTTTTCATAATTCTTGAGTGATCTTTTTCCTTGGTTTCTTTTCACAGGAAAAAAATATGCCCTGTTTGCTCATAGCAGTGTGGGCCTTTCTTTCCATGTCACTTTTTTTCCTGAAACATTTTCTAGACCAATTATGACTCTAGCTACATGTCATATTCCAAAATGTTCTGCAAAAGAAACTCAGCCTCACAAAAGAGATTGATGTATTTGTGAATACATAGACCACACTAAACAGCCACAACTACCTTGCATCTTTCCCCAAATTAGATTTACTTCTGGAGAAAGATACAAACCAGACTTTGTTCTTGCTAGTTTTATTTCTTATAAGATTGTGAGAGATTATTTTATATTTCTACAAATCAGAACTGTTCTAAGTTTGCTTCCGTCTGTATTAAGATTGTTTGATTTTGTGCAGACTTGAGATCTCTTTTACTACTAAAACCTATAGAATTCTATGTTATTGGTCCATGGGAGGGGAAGATTTCTTAAAATATAGATAATTTCTAACCTAGATATCTGCTTCATGGTCTCAAATTGAGAAGGTTTCTTTTTCAGGGAAAGGGTGCTGTGCTGAATAAAAGGCTTCTTTGTTTGAAGGAACTATAACAAATCTGAGAATAAGCAATTTTCTTCAAAGGTGAATAAGGTTTCAGCAAGCTCAGAACTCATTTACAAAGGGGCTGCTAATGAAATCATAAAGAAATTTTTTTGGCTTGCAAACAAAAATAAGACAAATGACCAAAGACTTATCACTTTCTATGAGTTATTTTGCGATATGTGCTAATTACAGGGTATGAGAGGGATTCAAGTATCTCTTAATATATCTTCTCATTCACTGCCGAGGTGTGAAGACAGAAAGGACTGAAAGTAATTCCTTTTATGACTGAAAGAAACTAATCAGAGTAGCCAGCATTTAATATCTGAAACTAGATGATCCTATTTGCACCACTTTGAAGGACAAATACATTATTATCAATGAAGTTAATGAAAGGGAAGATGGGATCTCAAGCAGATGTATTTATTTATCTCAGACACAATATAATCTCATCAGAAAAAAGAACTGATTTAGGAAAGAAATTCAGTGGTATATGACTTGAATAGATAGATGTTCTGTTAGAATTAACATAGTTATTCAAATAGGACAAAATCAGGGCTTAGTTCATAATCATTAAATGAGGTTATATGTTAGATGCATGGAAAGTGGAATACATGATGGCTTCCAAACAAAGGTCACTTTTCTGCTGTTTAAAAATTAAAAATAATAAAAATAACAAGGAGATTTGTCTTTCAAGTGAAATACACATTGCAGAGTGCAAAGTGCCACAAACTGGTATATTCTTTTAGACGGCAGTTTCATATCTTAAACAGTCAAATAATTAAACAGTCTGCCAAATGGGTTCCTAATTGTAGTAATGAATACTTGAAAATCTTTTATTCTTTTGTATAACTGAAGAGTAGAAGCTAAATATGCACATTTTATGTTGTAAGTATCTATGGAATAAGATGTACTCTGTAAAGATATTTTTTTTAAATCAATAGACAAAAAGATGTCTGCTTTGAAAATCCCCCGGGCTCCAAAAACTGATCCCAAGCTAATTTCCTGTAATTGCCAACAGGACATCATTATCATACCACCCAAATTTGTGGAGCTGCTTCTGAAAGAGGCTTTTGTAACAGCTTCTGTCAGTTCCAAATGATGTTGTTGGTTTTTTCAACTGTTTATTTATTTATTTATTTTATT
>JAEANM010023232.1:0-11412 GCA_017656035.1 Myanophis thanlyinensis
CTATAGTCCGGCCCTCCAACGGTCTGAGGGACCGTGAACTGGCCCCCTGTTTAAAAAGTTTGAGGACCCCTGCCCTAGAAAGCCAGCTAGAAAACCTAGAAAGGAAGAAGACAATGGCAAACTACTTCTAAAACAATTTTGCCAAGAAAACTTGAGGAACTTGTCTACACAATCTCTCAGAATCGGACATGATTGAACAGAAGAAGAAAAAAAATAAAGTTCTAGAAATATTCCTCCAGTAGATAAGACAAAAAACCTCATATTTAAAATATGTTTAAATGTGACTGGTGTTAACATTGGGTGGTGAATGTCTATGGAGATTCTCAGTCATGCAGGTCATGGTTGTTCCAAAAGTGCTTTTTCAAGAGGCAACTGGAATTTCTGGATTTTCTTTGAAGACGTTTTGCTTCTCATCCAAGAAGCTTCTTCAGCTCTGTGATGAAATGAGAAGCAATCTACAGAAATGAAAGCTTCCTCCGCCAATCAAAATCATATCCTTTTAGAGATGCTTTACACTTTTGCAATAATTTGAATTTTGGAGAGTATTTCCACTAGATGGCAGAAAAGTTACATACATGATAAAAACCATTCTTGATTTAATCATTTAGGATAGTTATCAATACATAATAGAACTTCATGCCAAGCTGGCATGTAATGGTTTGAACTCTCAAATATAATTATTTGCACTTAGTGTAAAAGTGATATATAAGGACCAGAAAGATCAGTTCACTTCTGAAGAAAACATACTAGGTGACTTAAGCCCACTCAGATTGGCTGGATTCATGCATTGCAGCAGATTGTTGTTTGTTTAGCCATGGTCAGTTGACTAAGCTGCAATAGTTATATGTACTGATCATACCAAATATAAATTATTAGGAGTAAAGTGACTGGATTTGGACATTACACTAGGTTAAAATCAAGCAAATAAAACTATTTTCTATCACAGGGCTACTGTAGAAGAAAGGAAAGGAAATCAAATGTTATCAGCTTGAATGATGACAAACCAGGATAATAATATAATTAAGTATAATAATGATACATGCATGGAGACATCACAAACCCAGCCCTTTCATATTTCTGTCCCAATGACAGATGCAAGAAATTAAGATTTGGCCCCTTTTCTCTTTGTTACCAAATGGACACATATATGATATTAATATGGAAGTGGTCTTTCCTATTGGGATTCTGCCCAAATACTGAACCTTGGTGTTTCACATGTATTTAGGCATCAGATGTATTGCATGCTTTAAATGATTGCTGAACTGCCAAAATATCAGACTTACTAAACAGTTATTTATCAATGTCATCTCTGAAACAAAAACATCACAGTAAGCAACTCTAAAATAATTGGAAAGTCCTTCCCCAATGAAAATGTGGTAAGAGTTAAGAGACATTTAATGCTAAAGTGTAATCCGAGCATGTAAAGCAATAATTTGCCTGATGCATGAAGTCTATTTGATTTTATAGGCCATATGTAATTGATAAGTACAGTTAGTTTAAATAATTGGGGAAAGTAATTTAACACATGTTAATATTATATCCTTCCTGGCTGCAAAGATGTAGTGTTATTTTTATATGCAACTTGAATATCAAGGTTCACACACTAATAATCTACTCTGAGCAATGAAGTATCTCATCAAATGTGTTATAGCAATTAGAAAATAACTACTTACTTCATTGTGGATTTTAATATTGTTAAACTACATACCAAAATACCACTTTCTATGGTCTAAGTTTGGACCTCCTTTAAACACCTGGTCCATAAAGATGCTATATAAGAGACAATTGATGATATTAATATAGCGTCGAAGGCCCATGTAGATGGACTTTATAGATCTTGTATGAAAAGTATAGCATCAAACATAGAGAAAAATATAGAACTAAGGCTCTCTATTTAAAGAAATATTTTCCAGGAAGCAAACCAATCAGGAACAAGGGGGAAAATGTTTTGCATACTGAGCTCATGTTGAAGCTTATTGAACTCTTTAAAATTGCTTCAGAATTTCTCCATCACTCATGCCAAACTAGATTGCTCACTTTTCTAATTAGAAGCCAACGGCAGAATTGGTCATTAATTCTAAGTGTCAGAATAAGGATCTTGAAAATGGTACATTTGATTGGCCTTCACGCTTTGATTGTCAAATAGAGGGTGTTTTGGAGTTTCTCATGTATATATGCATTATGGGCTCTATGAAACCTCGGTTGATGAAAAGTGCCTATTTTTACCTCATAAGTTTGTTCTTGTGAGAAAATTAGTGAAGGCAGGATTCTGTATACCACTTTGACCTCTTGGAGGAAAAGCAAAATATACTGTAAATTTAATAAATTAATTGTTACCAAAACAGATTTAGTAGTCTTAATGCACAGCACTGAAATAATGCATTCTTGCATGCCATATAACAGGGGTTTCAAACTTCATTGAGGGCCACATCAAGGTTCTATTTGACTTCAGGGGAGGGTGGAATGGGCGTGGCCAGCTTGATGTCGCTTATGTCGGGGCGCCTTTGATGACCCAAGCACTCTGCCAGCAAAAACAGGCTCCAGAGCTCCATTTTCGCGGTCAGAGGCACTGTGGGCCAGCCCTTTACTGTTTCCAGGGCAGCCCCACAGTCCGGATCTAAAGCACCCTGTGGTCCAGATCCAGCCCACAGGCCTTGAGTTTAACACCCCTGCCATACAATGTCTTCCACTTCAAATATTAACTCCACTCCCTGACCTTGTTTTTCTATTTTTAAAATACTATTTTGATTTGTTCTGTTTTTTCCTATCTCTTTTGAACATACAATCACTATTTCTGGTCAACTTCAATCATTGAAAAGTTGAGCTTGAATTTCAATTAGGCAAAAACTATAGGCGAATAGTATGATGCAAGGAAGTGGTAGCACTTTTCAGTAGTCATTTTGTCTGAAAATATGTAATTCAACATTAATATATTCAGAGATGTAAAACAATATTTGCATCTAAAAGTATTTTTCACCTATATGGGAATTTAAATCTCTATACACAGAGTGCTTGCACTCTAAATGTCTTCCAAAGTTACAATATTTTAGTTTCAGTTTTCAGTCATCAACATTTGAGTCTTTTGGGGAGTCACATATTATTAAAGGATTGTTCTGAAAGAGACACAGGAACTATGACATAATGAAGAAGTGAAATTCAGTTTTGTTACTGAATAAAGTAGAAGATAAAAAGTAAGAAGTTTAAATCAAATTTATTTCTAAATAAATTTTCTTTTTATTGTTATCTCTTACTTGGTTCCTGCTTAGATATATAATGAAGCAAACCCTCACATGGACACATTAAGATACATATATTCACAAACTCAGATCAAATTTGTGTTAGAATATCAGAGGGAGAACAGGAAAATAATACAGTAGCATTTTTCCTTCCTGACCATGCTTTGTTTTGGTTCTTTAGATGTTCCATCAATTTCTAAGGTGATCTGGAACAATGCTGTCATAGCCCCAAGGGAAGACTTGACAAATGAGTTGATCTCATATTTCATCTGATACTCTTCCTTTGAAATGGTCATTCTGAGCTAATAGCTGAAAGTCAGTCATATACCTCTGCAGTGCACCAGTCACTTACCGTCTTGTAGGCAATGAATTTCACAGTTGACAATCACTTGCTTCACCAGACCCTTGAAGTTAGCTAAGTCAGGCATGCCACACAGTTAACATAATTGTCCAGACTGGGACTGTTGTGAACCAGTAGGGTAATCTGTCATTTTACAGCTCATTCAATCATTAGGGCACCTGCACAACTTACTCTGCTTCAGTTATTGAGGAGGAGGTACATCTGATCTCAGGAAGATGTATGGTTCACATTGAGGGAGGTAGTACATTTGTAGGATATGCATTGGATTTATCAAGCAGTATTTGTTGAGAAACACTGGGTGATTTAGATTCTGTCCCATGTGCCTGGCTAATTTATTGTCTGTGTTAACTAGGTTTCTGTATCTGTATTCTGTATCTGAATGTATTCTGTATGCTGTGCTTTGTGTGATTGTACCGATGGAGGCTCACTCAATTTTGCTGCACACATGTTGTGCATTGACAATAAAGGATTGAATTGAATTGAATTGAATTGAGATACCCTGAATTGGAATATAATATTGTTAAGCCATTTGTCAAACTATATTTCTCAACTGGTGTGGCTGGTCTCAGGTATCCATTTGGAAAAGAAAAAGGAATATATTTTATATCCATTTTATCTATATTAAAAAACACTCTCTCCTACTACAAGTGAATCTGTTACTTCCATTTCAGCTTATTTTAACCCCCAGTCTTTATTCTATATAGTAAATATCTATATCTATAAACCTGACCTAGTTACTTTACCCAGAAATGCTACCTCATAGTCACAGTATTACTTGAAAAATATCCAGGGATATTTTTGAAAACACTGTTCCATTCTATTTTTCGATTACTGCCCAAATTTAATATCGCATTTTAAAAGACATTGCTTGCAGATCCCTTTTCTTACAGTATTATATGGATTGCATACGGGGTCCATCCCTAATTTGGAAGTTTGTTCCTATCCAGCAATCTACCTAACTGCCATCAAAGTACTGACAAAAACAAAACTTTTCTTTTGGCTTTGGATATTTCTTAAATCTTTGAAACATTTTATTTTATTTATTTAAATAGTAAATTTATGTAACATTGCAGTAGCTTGAACATACTATTTTGATGTCTTACTCTCTTCCTAGTTGTGCTTTTTAGTACTGCATGGCCACTATTTGAAATGATATAAAGCCTGTCTCAGTAATATTGTTATCAGCACAGCAATGGCTGGATGGAGTCTGCTGCTTTCATTCACATTTGATCTAAATAACTGTCAATCAATTTCTAGTCTTCATCTGGGTGAATATTCTAGTTGAATATACTTAGTTTTTTTTAATTAAACTGATTTTCAATAGACTGGCTCTGGACAAAAATACCATTCATGGAATCTGCCTTCATGAAAAGGCCTTCATGATCTCTGAGCTTCGTTGTTTTCTTGCAGAGGTTTCATTGCCCAAAGTAGGTAATATCATCAGTGTTAATCATCACTTCTGATAATCTAGTTTATTGTTTATACAAGGCTTCTAGGAGGATTTGAAATTTGGAACCATCAGGATGCATAGGAAGCTCAATTATTTGACTTTCCTCATGGGTCAAAACCTCTTTTTAGTCCTTTGCTGTGCAATCAACAATGGGCTGGGTGAAGACCAGAATTTCTGGATGAATACAAAAAATTCCATTTAGCTAAGAAGAGTGTCAGTCAACCAAATCAGATGGACAGCTTATTAAAATGAGACTGCTCTCCAAGTCCGTAACTGAAACATGGACTAATACCAGGCTTGAGAGGACCACGGTGTCCCTGTTGTGACTGATATCTCTCCTGAAACATAAACATAGCCAGGACCAACTCTGTTTCGGTAATCTCTAGGACCACATTAAACTGACCCTTAGTGTTATATGCTGCTGACTGGTTGTTCCCAAGTTTAACTCTGAATACTGTTCATCACCTGAAAAGTCATTAAATGCCTTGGTGTCTGAAAGAGTTCCTTTCTTGTGTCCTTCTCCACATGTCCTATGTAGAACTTTTTGTTCCACTATTCCCACTAAGAGCAATGCCTTTGCCATCCTGCCTTAAGATGCCTCACAGAGAAATAACTGACTGACCAGCACATTTCTTCGAAGTGTGCTTTTAATTTGCTATTTATTGATGTTGCTTTTAGATTATTTCTTAGTATTAATGCAAACCGTTATGATGGATGAATCTGATTGAATGCACCAGGGTTCTCATTTTGCCTAATTTTTTTCTATCTGTCTCCTTCAGTGGGCTATCATTTTTCAGCTGGCTACTATGGCATTTTTAAACTAGAAAGAAAAATAAAAGTGATGATACATTAATTCTGAAGCAAGCCCCTCATGCTTCTCTCATTCACAGTGCTTAAGAATTTATCTTCCATCTATCCCTAGGCTAAGCAAAACCATACTCTTCTGTCCGTGTTTCAGTTGCTTTCTGCCGGCATTATGGGAGCGCACTTAGCCGCCAGCACTAAAATGGCTGCCAAGTTTTAAAATGGCTGCCAACAGTTGCAAGGCCGGAAGGGAACAGTGTGCCTTAGCCAACTGTAGAAAAGAAGGAAAAAGAGAGGGGGGTTAGGGGAGGAGAGAACTAACTCTGAAATACTTCCTCATGCTTCCCCAGCTGTTGCAGAGCAGGAGACATATTTCTTCTTTCTGCTTTTCTTAGACACTGATAAAGGCAACCTTGTACGGTACTGTTGATGTAGCTAACCTGAGTTCTGCAACTAGTGACCTACACTAAATTAGGGCAAGCACCATGAGCAGGCAGTCCTAAAGCACAGTTGCATAGAGCTGAAACATTTATGATAGCCAATGATTCAAAATCTTCCTTCTGGTATTTTATTTCGAATGTTCTTTTCCTTCTAAGGGATTTGTCGAAATTGATGCTTTTATTAGGGCTACCATACCTGGGCTACACACATCCAGAAAACTACTAAATAATAGGAGTCAAAGTTGTCCCTGACTCTCTGCTTCCATCTAGTGGTCACCTGGATTTTGACAGTTCCAATACGGCGCTTCTAATTTTTATCCAGGAGACTAAATGTTCAATTAGGTCTTGTACAGAACATATTTCACAGACTCTGCCAAGGGGCTCTTGTCCTCCATTTGGATTGAATATGACCTGTATTTTAACATTCTACTTTAAGAAAAATACATTTTTAATTAAGCAAGAGACTTAATCTTCCAATTAGCAAAGGAAGTGATTCCATACTAAATTCTAGGAGGAAGTACTTGTTTAGTATTATAGACTCTATTCTTTAGCAAAGAATTCCTTTGAATCCAAAGAATCAAGATATTATGTAGAACAGGGGATTTTGGCATGTTCAAAACAGTGCCATCTGCCAAAATTGTTTTTTTCCAAGTAGATATGACAGGAAGCTGGAAATCCTAGCAAGGATAAGAAGAATTAGGGAAACAAATCCATATCTCCTGATTTTGAATTCATTTTTCTAAGACAACTCTAATTTTCATGCATTAAAATCCTTGTTAGACATAAAATACTATAAAATATTGTTCGTATAGTAATTTATATATGATTTTGACTATATTGCCTATTTCTGAATTTCAGTCCCTTATCCTGATACATTCATTACATAAGTATCTTCAAATTATTTTTCCTACTTTAAAAATATAGGCAAGCATTGTTGAACCTGAAAAAGGACAAATACTCCAGGCAAATCAGTACCTTTATTCAAACCACCGATAAAGAACATAATGTATTGCTATGATAATGAGTGTCTACTATTAGCAGTATCCCTTCATTTGTCTGCAAATCCATTCGGAACTATCAAAATGATATTTTACTAATATATTTTATAGTTTCACTTTTCTCTGTAAATATTTTATTTAATTTTATCTAAATATCCCAATATCAAAGTTTAGATGATCTCATGAATTCTAATGTTATGGGCTAAAAAGTTCTGACTCCCTTCAGAAACTGGCAAAATAGTTGTCAATCATGATCATGTGACCGGATGCTATAAATAGTCCAATGCAAGCTGGTTACCAAGCAACCAAACTGATCACATGACCATTGGTCACAATGGTCTTAACTGCAAGTACAACTCATAAAACATTTTTTTCAACGCCATCATAACTTTGAATCATCATTAAAGAAGTGGATGTAAGTTGAGGACTAGTTGCTCCATCCTGTTAATTATTTTGGTTATTTTCCTGGCATTTCTTTTCAGTTCAGTGACACAATCTAATATTGTACCCAATATTTTAAGTATGCATATGCATAGAGTTGTGCAAAGTCATTGTGAGGATCCTGTCTTTTATCAGAAAATTATTTCCAATCCTATGTACCATTTTTATATGTAGTAGCAATATATACCATATGTATAGTACTCAAAACAATTCTTAAACTTTGTGATGCTTACCAGAATCATAAAAAGTTGCTTGGTAATATTTATCCATGTAACACATGCTGATTAATTGTTCTTATTGTGAGAAAATGTCTCCTTAGTTCTATGTTACATCTCTCTTTGATAAGTTTCCATCTGTTACTTCTTGTCCTGCCCTCATGTGCTTTGGAGAATAGATTGACCACCTCTTCTTCGTGACAACATCTTAGATATTGGAAGACTGTTACAATATCATGTGCTATATAACATATTAATGTGCTTGTGGGATATTTCATCAGAGGTACATAGGGTTGGACAAGCACTATTCAGTGTTCAGGATTTATTCAGGTCTGAGTGTTATTAATGATAATACTTCAGGAAGAACCATATTTAAGTATAACATGGCCTTGAGGAACTGTATGTAACTAAAGAAAAAGCTGCCAAATGACACTAAAGGTTTTATGAGTGCACAATCAGGAATCACTTCAGTGTGGCAAAAGTAGCAAAGGAAGCTGGAAGAACTTCCGTATTTGCAGGTGATTATTTTGAGAGCACAGAGGTAATCCTTTTTCTTCTGTAGTTAGAGGGGATATACAGTTTTTAGCTGTCTGTCATTCTTTTGTAGAATAAAACATTAACTTTTTCTTCAAGATATCCTGAATAATCTATTTTATGGAATGGCTGCATTCATATTAAATGAATGCCAAATACATATCAAATAGGTATGGAGGCAGAAGAATGTATGTAAAACTGAGCTGTTGATGTTATGAACTGTTCATTGCTTGTGGATTGTGACAGCTCAACATTTTCTTCTAATCAAACTTGGGTCTGAACCTGGCTGAGATTGTGGGGAGAATCCCTTCAGAGAACAAACTGCTGAGATAGTATGAAAAGGAAGAAAAGGTAGCAAACCAAATTGTTCTTTAAATTGGATTTTCCTCCCTCTCCCTTTTACTTGATTCATGCAGGCCTGCTATTAAATGAATGAATTTGCTACCATCACATACAGGCTGGCTTAATGCCTAGGCATTGTAGCTTATTCACAAAACCATGGTTTTAAAAAGGCCACTAGACAGAGTGAAGTGACTGCTTCAAACCAAAGATGCTGGGAAACGTGGTGCCAGTTCTGTATCCCACCTCCAACTCTATCTCCTAAATTCTCAGATGTTCACATTGGGAAGCACACAGCCTGGAGGGAGGAGAGGTCAAGCACAGAGCTAGCCTAGAATCACCAGGCAACTACCAAAGTGCTAGGTTCAACCCGTATGAAGTTCTTTGGCGCCTTACTTAATTGTTCCCGGGAGTAGGCTACCAGATTGGGGAAATTCCTGCATTTTAGTCAGAACATAATAGTTAGTTCAAATTCTACATGTATGGATTGGTTGTTCACATTGGACAAGGACAGAATTCTAAATATTATATGCAGCTTGCTTTTGAAACCTGAACAAGCCAATAATGGAGATATTATCCATTCACTAAGATCCAGTAAGATTCACTTTTATCTACCCAGCTCTACATATAGACTTAAGAGAACAGGATAAGGCTGTCAGATAGGGGCCCAAAAATCTAGATGACCACTAGGTGATTACAAAGATACAGAAATGCTAGCTAGCATTTTTCCACCTAGCAGTCATCTGGATGCTTACAGCTCTGATCTGATAGCACTAGGAGGATTTTATTACTTGTTTCAAATACCAAAGACAACATATACAATTATTACACTGCACTTTCAGTAGAGTGAACTCTACTGTATCTTGTATGCACCTACACAGAAATATGTTGGTTTAATGGTGGTAGAATTGGAACCTAACATTTTGCCTTATATACAATAATTAAAATCCTGTCTTCCTGCTTTTTATCTTGTCTTCCATTGTGGAGGAAGGAACATCTTTTCCTTCTTTTTTTAATTTTTATAAATCTAAATAATTCAGATTATTTTCCCTGCTATTTAGCATGCATTGCATATCTTCCAGTTGCACAAAACTTTCTAATACTGTAGGAGAAAACAGACCTGGGACAATGGAAAATATGCAGTGTACCCATTATTGTTTGGTGGAACATTCAGATTATTTCCTAAATCACTACATCGGCAAAGCTGGTTGGTAAATTTGGTAGAGGAGTGAATCAAGATTTCCTATACTATAGATTTATTTATGGTTATAAATATAAGAGCTAAAAGGACTACCACTTTATATTGAATTGCAACATTGGTATGATATTTATATATTTATTAAATTTATATAGCCACCCACCTCACGAGAAGTGCCTCTGAGCAGCATCACATATATTTTTATCCAATAGTCAAATAACAGCCATGATAGATAACATAGGATATACTTTTTTAATTAGGAAAAGTAGAGAAATAAGATTAAAATGCCCATTTTCACATGTGCAATTCTCTCTTTTTTGATGTTACAAATTAAATGATACAACCAGGATTTAAATTCTTAGACTTTTCCATAATTTGCTTTTCAATCTTTAATAAGATTGTCTTTAGTGGGTTACATCCATTTGTCATAGAACAATATTTCTATTTTACCCTATTATATTTTGAAATGGATTACAAGCTGATCCTTCAGTTATATGGCCTCCAGATTTCTATTTGTCCAGTGAAATTTGCCATCAATCAGAATTTTATTTTCTATAAAATTCTAACTCTTGTTTAAGGAAGAATCATGATATGTTTCATTTATTTATTTATATATTTTAACACAAGATTGTTGTTTGAACAAAAATGTTCCATATGGTTTATAATAAATAAGGCAAAATGTCATATCTACTAAGCTTTTCTGTTATTTTCAATGGAAGTAAAAATAACAATAATATATGTATGTCCTGTCTGTGCGTGGGAGAGGATTCCTTCTTGACTCCCATATTGTAATCCTGTAAGGCTAAAATATGAAATAAAGAATTGTCTACTACTTCTCTGTATTTTACAACAGCATGTCAAGAATCTGGGTTTGATAATGGCAATCAAATATTTCCCAAATTATTTATTTGGGAAATACTCAGGAAAATTCTGGAAAAGATAAGCAGCAGATTATGAGGATCTAGAAATGAACAAAGTGATTACCAGATGCCAGCATGGGTTTTCTGAAAACAGATCATGCCAGACAAATCTTACTGCCGTTTTTGATAGTGACTAAATTAGTGGATCAGGAAACACTATGGATATAATATACTTAAGACTTCAGTAAGGCACTTGATAAAGTAGACCACAATCTTCTTTTTGGTAAAATAGAACAATGTGGGAGAGACAGTAGCAGCATCTTATGGATTCTTAGTTGGCTGACCAACTTCACTCAGCATGTGGTCTTCCATGCAACTACATATGCATGCAACTTCCATGCAACTTCCATGCAACTACATGTCATTAGAAGATCACATTGCAGCCGTCTCCAGGGGGCCTTCTATCAGGTCCGTCGGATCGCCCAGTTGCGCCCCTTTCTGGATCGGGGCGCTCTTCGCACAGTCACTTCTGCCCT
>JAEANM010023233.1:0-11412 GCA_017656035.1 Myanophis thanlyinensis
ATACAAAACATAAAATCATCTTTCGATGTAAATATTTAACTTTTAACCATACTGGGTTTCCTATATATACATTATTTTTAGAGTTTTTCATAACCTTCCAGTTCCAGAGAACTATTATCTCTCCAAATGGCTCCACGAAATCAGGAGAGACAAGAATCCATGCATTAAGGACATTCTAGACTCTAAAATGTCCTTAACGTATGGATCCTTGTCTCTCCTGGTTCTCTCTCTAGAATCTAGAGAGCACCCTATTCACTTCCTCAGAAATAACAAGCTGAAAAGAAAACCAAATGAGATCTACCTGACTTGATCAAGAACTGAACATGACCATCTTCTCTCTAAAATGTGCTCTCTCATGTTTAATTGTGGCATGTGCTGCAACACCAGACAGGTGTGTGTGTGTGTGTGTGTGTGGTAGTTGTTATTCATTAGTCTCTGGTGGCTTCCAGGGTGTCTGCCCCAGACATTACAGAATATGAAAACGTCTTCATGAGGTTGGGCCATAAGGATCATCGGAGATTGCTGCTCACTTACCTTCCTCCCTATTGAGTAACCCTGTCCCTGCCTGAGCTCCTGGGTTGTGTGTCTAAGATGGGGATGGAATTCTCCAGGTTTACAATTCTGAAGAATTTCAACCTGCTACCTTTGCACCAGGGTCTGAGACTGCAGGTAGCCATGGCCATCACGGGAGCCAAAAACCTGGTTCAACTCATCCATGGCCCAACTCAACCAGGGGTCACACACTGGGATTGGTGTTTGTCTCAGGGCAGTGGCATCATGATCTGATTTGTGGAGATGTTAACATCAATCCCCTGCCATGAATTGATGACTCTATTGACCTTAGACTTTTAGCAGCTGCCCCTCATCACAGCAAGGTGGGGCCTATTAGAATGGCCCAGCCCAGGCACTTTATGGACTTGGTGAAGTTTCAGAGGAATCTTGGGTTTTTTCCTGAAGTTCTGGCACACAGTTCAGCAGATACTTCTTGGAATGCTTCTTTGCTGCTTGGAATGAGGTGGTGATGAGGTTATTGAACTAAACTGTATCTGAGCAGACTTTCTGTGTACATGGATCTCAAGATGAAGTGACACAAAAGATGCCTAGGACATCCCTGGAACAAGACAAAGAGTGAAGCCAATCAAGCACATATAAGAGAGTATATTAGGATTAATCTTAAGGAAAGAAGAGCAATGAAATGCAATTCTCCATGCTTATTGCATTGGTAGGCAGCAGCCCAGCAACCCTGTTTCAGGTGAACAGGTCCCTCCAAGTTAAGAAGGAACATGTTGTCTGGGAGGAAATCAAGGTAGTGATCTCAAATAATGGACAGGTCTTTGTGGTTGGGGGCTCAGTCACTTGTGTCCTGGACCCATGTCCCTTCTGGTTGATTAAACCTCCAAGGAGGTGGCACCTGGCTGAGTCCAAGCAGTAGCTAATGCTTCTTTGCAGGAGGAGATACTACCATCTACCTTGAGGAAGGCATGGTATACCCCCTTCTGAAAAGGCCATCTTTGGACCCAGATGTGTTAGATAAATTTCTTCCAATCTCCAATTTTCCCTTTGAAGTTTGTTGAGAGGGTGGTTGGGTGCAGTTTCAGATTATCTGGGCCCCTTTTCAACCTAGGTTCAGGCTGGGGTATACATTGATTATATTTGCTGTTGACCTTTGAAGGGCCTAGGATGTGTGTGTGATGCAACTGTCCTAGCTCTTCTGGGTCTCTCAGTAACTTTTAGTACCATCCACCATGGTATCCTTCTAGTCATGCTCTGAGAGCTGAGAGTGGGAGGCACCATTTTGTGGTGATTCTCTTCCTTTCTCTGTGACTGGTTCCAGCCTGTATTGGTGGGTGAGGAAGGATCAAGCCTGAGACCCTGCAGTGTGGGATGCCTCAGGGCTTGGTCTTTCCTTTATTCTCTTTAATATCTACATGAAACCACTGGGTGTAGTCATCTGAGGGCACAGAGTATGATATCATTATATGCTAGTGATACCCAATCATATACTATATTTCTACCCCAGGCCAGATAGGTGATGTTGTTGTATGTACTTGGAGCAGAGGTAAAATTCAGCAGGTTCTAGCAGGTTCGCTAGAACCAGTAGTAAATTTTCTAAGCAGTTCAGAGAACTGGTTGTTAGAAGAAATCTCCTTGTGTTTTTTCCCCACTTTACAAGGTTAATCCTGTAAGGAAGGCAGGAAAAAACATTCTGGTGTTGTTTCTAATCTTTATTGCCCTGCTTACAGGAACTGCCTACCCAGTCACATGACCCCCCTCAGTCACGCCCACAGAACTGATAGTAAAAAAAATTGAATTCCACCATTGACCTGGAGGGTGTAAGGGTCTGGATAGGGATGATGAACCAGCTTTGGCTCAATTTGACAACGTGGAATGGCATTGGGTTTTTGGTCCCATGTCCTTTCTTAAATTTATTCCAGATATAAATACATTTTCAAATCTTGCTGCTACTGTCTCAAATAAACCTAGAACTCTTTATGTCTAGTTTATCTCCTTTCTTGTATGTGTGTGTATATGTATGTGCAGTGGGGGGGAGAGGTGTTACTAGTCAATGGAATATTCAAATTCATTCTATTGAGTCTTCCAGATCTAACAGGACAAGCATCTTAGAATGCATAATGTTTAATGGTTCCAGGAACATATACTATTGTGCCTCTTTGTAAAAATGATCCGGCACAGAATCCAAATAAATAAGTGTATTATGTAACGTGAATATTTTATGCTTTCACACAGTTATAATTTTGTATAATTATTTATCCCTAACATTCCTAACTCAGATCCCCCCTCTTTGTACCTTATTTGGGGGGGGGGGGAAGCAGAGGATAGAAAAGGCTGGTTTGTTTGCTCACCACCAGATGGTACTATAGCTTCAATACCAAGGCAGACAGTCTGACTTCAAATTACAGGGATAGAAAGTAGACATGGGGAGTAAACAGCACAGGAGGAAAAGAGAAACTCTTGACACATCCTGAACTCATTCTGCATTGCTTTTTCATGGGTGGAAAAATGGAAGACTGTTTTCTTTATATTCTGAAAATGTGCACTTTTCTTAATTAGTAGTGGGAGCTTATCAGTTTCATAACCACCTGTTTCTCATGGAATAGAGATTTTTTCTTTCTAGGGCCCCTTCCCATTTTTAAACATTATAGAGGGCCCTAAGAGCTCTTCTAGGTATGGGCTATATATATATATCAATGTTTACCTTACTAAGAAATTGACACTTTTGCTGCCACTATCACTCTGGATCTAGATTGAAGCTATATAACTCCGCGTGTGTGGACCAAGTTGCTAATGTCAGCTCCAATGCTCTTCTGGATAAAATAATAGCCACAAAAAGGAAGAGGTTGGAGAATATGCACTAAAAATCCACATGAAAGTTAATAAAGCTGTACAGGACAAAATAATGATTTAATAATGAGTATTAAAAACATGTCTTTCAGATGTGTGGGATCCAAAAATCTTGTCCAATCATAACTCTAAAAAATGCAGCATCATATTTTATATATGCAGTCAATGGACTGGCTTTAGGAAACCAAAGATACTGAGATTTCCTTTTCTTCATATTTTGATATGGTAAGCTATAACCAATTTAGATCTAAATCTTGAAAAGACCGCTTTGGAACAAATGTACAGAAAGACCCAGCAGTGAACTGATTGATAGTTGTTTCAGATCTTAAATGAGGGCCCACAAAGTCATATGCTACCTCCAAAGGCATTTTGTTCCTTCCAATACTGCTGTAGACAGCACCTGGGTAATCAAAGGATTCAGTAGGATTATGTACAACAGATTTTAATGGCATCAGGTAATTTAAAATATCTGCTGTTTCCATGTCTTCAGTGAGAAAACAGAAATAAAGTGTCAATAATTTTTCTTGAAGTGAAAGCCAAACTGGTAACAGGAAAGTCAAAATGTTTGATTCTCTGGTGAACCTTTTTCCTACTTAAAGGTTTATTAAACTCAGCCTGTTGAATGGGTTTAACTTGCAAAAGGAAAAGGTGATTTTGGCTTACACTAAAAGGATGCATACTTGTTACATGGAAAAATAAGTTTTTGTCCTATTTTGAAGCATCGCTGTTACTGCAAGTCATATGATTGTCAAGTTGAGAATGTGCTGATTTTGAAAAAGGCTAATGATAGCTTGGCCAATCAGTGTTTTTCAAAATATATACTGTATTTGAACTCCTAGAAAGATAAGCAGTTGTGAGTCATCCTGTTATTTCAATCTGCTTTCCAGATCCTGAAATTCTTTCCATCTGTTGTCTTTAGAACATAAGAATAGCACTTTGGTTTGCCTTCCTTGAATATTGGCAAACATCTCCAGAGAAGAAACAGTTTGAAATTTGGAGAAATTTCTGAACACAAGATATGGTTAGTATGGTAGTAAGTCCACTGCAGATCTTAAAGATGAAACTTTGTCCAAGAAACCACACCAGTCCTGATTATCAATCCCTGACAAATAATTTGGACAGCGGCACTGAGATGAACAGCAATTAGAAATTATTGTATTAAGAGGTTGTCCAAATACACTGGTCTACAAGGAGAAAGCCTTGGAAATGAAAATAGCTTAATTTTACCAGAATTGGGTCACTAATAAAGGAAAATTAAATCCTGAGTATTAATTGGCTCTGGTTTCCAAGATACAGATTTAGGTCAAAATTGCATCAAAATAATTCAAAATTACGAGGGGGATGTGTGATTATGCTCCATAATTTTTCTGCAAAATATGATATGGCAATGAGAATGGTGCCACACCAATCATTATTTTTGCATGAAAAACTGACAAGCTCTAACGTAAGATTAAACAAGATTCTATCTTTATTCGGTATCTAAACTGCACTTTTTGGCTTTTCTCTTGTGAACTGCAACAGGATCATCCCTAGGGAGATAAAAAGAAAAAATTATACACTTCCATGTCGTACCATTTTCATTGTTTTACCCATTATGAGGCATCATGATCATTAGACATCGCCTTCCCTTGTAGGCAAATATACTCTCCTGTCAGTGGTAGAATTCAACCAGTTTTACTACTGGTTCAATGCGCGCACACTTCGCTGCTGCTTGGCTTCTAAAACGCAAGTTTTTCCGTTCCAGGAGCAGCCCAGGTGATTGGGAAGGCTGCAGAGGCCCAAAAAACAGCTGTTCTGAGTGATTTAGATAAGTAAAAAAGAAAAAAAGCAAGGATATAGGATAGGATAGGAAAGGGCAGGGGCAGGTGGGCAGGGCCAAATAAACACCACTACCAATTCATAGAACTGGTGTGTCCAGGCTGAATTTCACCATTGTCTCCTGTGTATCTTTATTGTGAAATATCTTGAAAACTTCAGCCAACCAGCACCTTTATTACCTGTTTTCTAATTCATCTAATCAAAATATGTAAAATTAACACATTTTATCTCAGAGGTCGACAATTTCCCAAAAATTGTAGACCAGTGATATCAGAGACCATTCTTTCTCAGCATTAGGCTAAGCAGGAATTCATCAGGTTTCCTGAAGAAGCTGGAAGACTGAGAGGGAGGAGTGAGTGTTGTAAGTTAGCCATCTTATTATAAATTCTGAGTAATTTTCTGTGGTAATCAGTTGTGGAACACGCAGATATATTCTCATCTATTCAGGGAAGTTGATGCATGACTAATTCCATACAGAACTTGCAGTAGTATACCTTTTCACATGTAGAACTGTTCTCCAGTAATTTCTCTTTTAACTATAAAGAGTATTCAGTGAGTACCAAACTGCATCAGATCTATAGCTCAAATGTTGATAAGACTTTCAGCATCAAACCATTCTTCTATGAGCAGCAAGGCCTGAGAGTTGATACAAAATAATGAAGAATTTGAACATAATCTATTGTGCACCTCTCAGAACACACATTTATTATTTGACTCTAAAAACTGATGGGTATTTACAGTGTAACTTGTCTTCCACATGAATATTTTAGAATCCTTTAATATTTTTACTTTTGTGAAAAAAAAGCTATGGAAAGATTTGACCTGAGGCTGATGTCTTGGTTGATTCATCCCAAAATGATCTTGTTCTCATAAGATATGGGAACAGATTTAACAGCTGAACAGATACGTGAGAGGAAGCTCTTGAAGCATTTGAAATCTCTTTCATGACAACTAGAAAGGCCTTTTCTTTGTCTTTGGTTTCCACTTAAATTTCCTCAAATAGTGTATCATAGAATAACTTGTCTTGTTGAATGACCTCAAATGTACTGCAGCTTTACATTTGGAATCAATATTTTATTATTTCAGCCAGAAGTTTCTATACACTGTGCAACTATAAGATGGTAGGGGAATAGCCAGTCGCATTGACTAAGTTTTCTTTTACCCTTTTCTGAGGATAAAGGTAACTATGAGATCACAGAGCAGCCTGGAAGTGGGGAGACTGCTAAAGAGACCAAAGCAAAGAAAGCAATGTAGAAAGGGCTCTCCTTGAGCCCTGCTCTCTTACTTGAATGGTCATCAGCCAAGATCATTTTTTTCAGCCCTTGTGTTTTTATCAGAGATAGACAGCCAGTGACAGTGAAGGGAGCAAAGAAGTGAGGGCAACAGGGAAAAATCCATGACTGAGGAAACTTCCCCTCTTGCAGGGAAGCTGCAAAGAGCATGAATCAAGCCCAGGTAGCCCTATTCATATAATTCAACTGCAAAATTTGATGTGATGACTGTCTGCCCAAATAAGGCTGTCTTCACTAATGGGCTCTGTTCCCTGAAATAGTATGTGGAAACAAGGTCCATGCATGCATTACATGTTCCTTTGGTGTAGTCCACTCGGTCTGCAGTAGATTACTCCCCTAGAAATGGAGGGGAGGACCCAGAGGGACCTTCCCCTTGGGGTTTATATTGTACAAATCTCACAGACACTTCTGGAGTGATCTTCTGAGGCATCCAATAATCAAGATAGATTAAATTTCTTTTGTTGTGTTCTCCTCATCTGGATAGCTACATACAGTACTAGATAGTAGAGCTGCTCTCTTAGTATGGCCACCACAGTTAGACAGAAGAGGAACAGAAGGTGTTTTCCTCCTCCAATAAGTGCAATTGTTGCTTTTATCAAAGTACCCCAAGAATACTTTTCTGCACTGTGGGAAAACAATTAAATCTGTGCATACTCATTTACATAAAAAGTGTTGTTTTTGTGATTAACAATGTGTTCTTATTTTAAAAAACATAATTCTCTTTCACCAAAAAAATCTAAATGGAACAAGCATCAGAGCTAAAAGACATTTCTCTGCTCTATCCATTCCTATTCATTGTCAGAAATACCCTATGTGTATTAACATTGCATACATACTAATTTTATGTGATTTTATTACATAAGCAATACATATATACATTACTTCCAAAGCAGAAAAACCACACTGGCATAAATGGATTGTTCCTACAGAAAAGTGTGTATGTACACACACACACACACACACACACCTGGATATTTTGGTGCATTACCTTAGAATTAGCATGACTAAATGCATAGATAAAATGTTCCTTTTTTGTTATAGCGTTTCCAATATTTGTGATTGTATAATTTCTTTTTAATTTGGCAATCTCTGATGAAGTATACCATTCCAATTTTCCTCCAAATAGCTTAGAGTAAATGTTACTGATTTTTTTTGCCCATAAGCCCATTATTTTATTGTGATTACTTCTCTGAAGTTTGCATCCACTTTATCGTGCAATTTTTAATTTGTTTTGTCTTCATGTCAAATTTCAATAAGAATATATCCCTAACAGATTGTCTTGGTTATGTTAAAATATTATAAATTCTGCCGTGTTTCTCAAAGTCCCTCTTTTCCTGAAATCAGTTTTTATTCTTCCAGTAATCAACCATGGTGAATGCTTACCTTCACAGAGCAGTTCTTACTGTGGTGCTTCAGTCTGTTTTCCAAGTGTGAGTACAACATATTAGCATATGTAATTAAATCCTTTTTACTGTAGTTGTCTTCAAAGTAAAAGGCATCTGACAATGCTAATGGTGAAATTACCAGACATATCCTTGTTTTTAGATGATTCTATATTTTTAACAAACTTTGCCTTATAATATGCTCCTTCACGTACTTCTCTTGTTTCTTCCCACCATAAATATCTATGAAATACATTGACTAAATCAGTTCCTACTACAATTGATATTCTGTTGTTAAGGGATTTATGTCTTCTGTTATCCATAATGAACAGCTCACTTGATAATTTGAATCTACCTCTTTTGAGTCTTGTAAAATTTTAATCTTACTGATTAAGTATATTAATATTAAATTCCATGAAATGTTGAATTGGAAATACAATATAAGATGTGGTTTCCCAAATTAACTGAGCTCAATTTAATTTTAAATAATATTCCCTGTCTTTAGTATCTTACAGCAAGAATAAACACGTTATGTGAAATGAAATGTGCTATTAGTTTTATTCCAAAAAGAGTTACATGAAACAAAAATAACATGTGGAACAGTTAAAATTAATCAGAATGCAAGCAATATAAATTAAAACTGACACTTCTTAGCTTCCCAAATATTCAGTATATATACCTCAAGATTGAAAATAGTGATGAGTCCTCTTTCCAAATGTCCAAATATAGCTAAATAATAAATTTTAAAAATAAGTTCAAAATAGCCCAAAGGGTAAGTTGATCATATTAGGTATAGCTGTTTTCCCTTAGAGTCAGATGCAATCTACTTCATACTCTAAACTCTAGCAACTTCCCCTTAACAACTTTGGAAGGAAGCAATGGATTAGCTCTCTATTTTTGCCAACTGCACTGTCCTGAAAAATATGTTATATTCTAGTAAATTATTTCCCACACATGTACTTTTAGGTAGCAAAAGAACATGTTGAAATACTTACAATGTAAAAGCTTCAATTTACAGTAAAGCCTCTAAACTCAATCCACCAATAAAATATAGCTGGGCCTGCTTTTTTTTTAGTGAAAGTTGGAAGAATAAATAGAATTATACAGACAGATTTTATCTATGTCTTATAATTCTAGACATCAAAAGCTAACATGAAAAAGACTGGTGATCAACTGACTTTAAAATATGGTTATTTTCAATATAATGTGTTCTTTGGGTTGAAAGGCAGAAGGTTGTTTAGGAATATACAAAAGTACAAATAGAATTTACTGCAGTTTGTTAATCCAAATATATTTTCCCAGCAATTACATGGCAGTTGCAGTGTAAGTCTGCTTTAGGGAGTAGCAAACTATAATCACGTTCAGTTTGTTTCCCCACAAACTCTGAAATAGAACCAACTTATAGTATTACCTTTATAATGTTATAGTTAATATATTAAATGTTTAGAATGCAAACTGACAATTATGTACCTAAACTTTTTACATAACAATTTGAAAATTATATACTGAAATCCATTGCTTTGCTGCATTTAAATTATCCTGCTTACATTAAAATATTTCTCACAACCTCAAAAGGAATCCAGATTACTTCTACTGTATATCACAATCGCCACCCTTGCTATGATCTTCTCCCTCAAGTCTAATCCATTTCTTCTCAATTTCAACCTGTAGTGTGAAAGCAAAAGAAATGAGATTAAGAAATAGTGGCATTCCTATCTAACAGTAACATTTTTATTGAAATAAAATATAAATGGAATATTAAGAGAACACGGGAGATAAATATACAGAATAAAAGAATAATAGTCTAGTCAAAAGAACAATTAACTGATTGATAATGTATGAATATATATTAGAATGATAATGTGAGAATTTGTATAAATTGTAGGAGAACTATGAAAAGATAGCACAAAAAGTTTATAACCAACTGACACACTGTAACTGGAAGATGGTTTTATGTTTTTAGATTTTGTTTGTGTATGTATGTATGTATGTATGTATGTATGTTTAAAAATAACAAATATTTTTTAAAAAAGAGAGAAGCCCAGTCAATTTGTATGGATGTACCCTAGATTTCCAGCAGTTCAAGAAGATTGTGGTAATAATCCATTCTAGTAAATCTATAATAGTACATAATAATAGTATTTGCATACAGGATATTCCTCCTTGAAGCATGTTTCTTCTGACTGCTTAAGATTCACCACTGATGTTGTAACATTAGAAGCATCTGCTCCAAAGAGCTTTTATGGTCTAGTTTGCTATTTCTATTGGCAGGGGAAAATAGAGGCCAGCAATTGAGCAGTATTGCCTTTTTAAGTCAGGATTCTCAAAAAGTCTGGCTTTGCATAATGTTCAGATAAGACCAATTTACTGTGATTTAAATTATTAGGAATGACATGTGGTCTGAAACTAGGAGAGAAAATGCTTATTTCTATCTTTCCAGTTGGCACTTCTATATAGGATTTAACATAATGATTCACTAGAACTGTCAAGCAGAAAATTTGTTTAATGGTGAGTTCAACTTCCCTTATGAGGTTTTGTTCATCTCCTACTGAAACTTCAAGATACTACTGTAGTACAGTGGTACCTCAAGATAAGAAATTAATCTGTTCCAGGGTGGCCTTTGTATCCTGAATTTTTCTTATGTTGAAGCAGCCCATTCAGCCAAAACATGGTTTTGGCTCCCCCCTCAGGCAGACAAGGATTGTGTTTTTCGTATCTTGGAATTTCTTCCTATCCTGAAGCAAAATAGTTTTCGAGACACCCTTCGTATCTTGGATTTTTCGTAACATGAAGCATTCGTATCTAGAGGTACCACTGTATTATAATTGCTTTTCAGTGTGGTCTAAATTATGTTATAAGAGGCATTGTATCCTTCTTGTATATAACTTAGAAGATAATTATTTCAATTTTTTTCTGTAAATAGTGTTTGAATGAAGGTGATCTAAAAATACCTCTAGGCCACACTCAATCTTTTATTTGTTCTAGAAAATCAGTGGTTCATTATATTGTCAGTTTAAAAAAACACCCTTGCTTTGAAGTTTATAACTGTATTAAGGGTACAGTCTACCATTTATAATACTTTACTTAAAGCTTCCTGGGAGTGTCTCAGCAGTAGTGGAACAGCATGTAGTTATAAAGCCAGTAGAATTTGTGCTTTACTCTGGGTCACACACAAGATTTCTGTTGGTGCAAAGGTCTTGTTGGTTTGCTTGATGAAATTGCTTCAGCTGAGTTGTCACTGAATTTAGCTTAGAGAAAAATGTTGAAGTTAATTCTGGAACGCTTGTTCAAGCAAAATAAGACCTTTTTTAAAAAAGGAAAAAGTTGTAAAATTAACTTGACTAAAATGGAAGGAACTGCACAAAGTAAATTGACATTTGATTTCCTGCAAAATAAAATTTATGATAGTAGATCCTACTACAAGAATTTAAGAAATGTTGAGTGAAGTATTATAGCATTAAATATTGCAGAACATTCTGGGTAATGCTCTGTTTATATGGAGATCTAATTCAAAAGCAAGGCAAGACACTCTGGATTTGTATTATTATTATTATTAT
>JAEANM010023234.1:0-11412 GCA_017656035.1 Myanophis thanlyinensis
AAAAAGTCAACCTGTAAGTGTAAGTATATATTTACAGATGAAACCTCTTCCCCAAATTTTAGACTTTCAAAAATTACTTAAGCAGAACTATCACGACAAAGCTGAAAATACATCTGGAGCACTTTCTTATTTATATAAGCCATATTTACTTTAAGTGTAAAGAACTATCGATACCCCTCCAATTGATTTATATTAATCTTACTTTATTGGATGAGCAAGACTATTGTTGCATATAATATTTGGGATAAAATTGGAATGAGAAACAGGTTGAAGAATAGGGGATGTGGAAGGATCATATAATCTCATCTGTTTTTATCATATGATCTCATCTGCCTTCTCAAACCTGGACTTCTTCAACTGTGTTGAGTTCAATTTCCAGAAATGGTCATATTAGCTGAGAGATTATTTAGAAATCATTAAGAAGTACTGTAGATGTAGGATGCTATAAATATTCAGTTTGATCCGATGTAGTATAAAATTGCACAAAATGGAGGAAAGCATGCAATGAGGTCCCAGTCTAGAAGGGCTCTATGAACAGAGTGAGAAAAAGCCCTTTAAAGTTGTTGTTTTTTTAAACTATTTTCTCTGGGAGAAGAAATACTAAATATATTTCGCTTGGTGGAATATCTTTTTTTTCTCCAGTATATGAAAGAAGACGCTGAAGAGTGTATAAGCATATCTTATTTGTGTTTTGTCCTATACCCAATTATGTTAATAGTAGTTATATTTAAATTGGTAATAGAAAGCAAAAGAGTGGTACCCAAAGACAGTCTGACCCTCAAAGTACAGTCTTATATAAACACTGGTACCGTCTTATATAAACATTTTAACTGGTATTAAAGTGCATTCTAAATCTCATTGCATAGAATAGTGAGAGGCAAATGATAAAAGGTACATGATGATGACATCCTCATGCAACTACCTTGATTTTCAAGTAATATCAGACAATGAAATGCAAACATGTAAGGCCATAATCTGCACATTAACATTGCTACAGTGTCCTGTGGATGTACCATTTTTTCCTAGTAGATGCATTGAAATTAAGGGGATGGGTCAGTCCTTCTGTCCAATTGATTTCATTATGCCTAATGTAGATCTAATTTAATATATTCTGAAGTTAATAAATGTTCATATTGTCAAAAATTAAGACAAATGTTTTAAAAGAAAGATTATAACAGAAAATCAAACACAAAACAATTCATTTTGATATTTTCTCCACAAATTATTAAGAAAAGGAAAGAAAATGAAGCATGCACTAATTACATACAACACAAACAGGTTTATTTGTAGTCATTTTTCTCTATTAGACAAGTCTTTAAAATTCAATTTGTGTCAGTATTACCTAGTTTACCTCTGTCCAATTTACATATCTAGGGATACTTACTTAAATAGTAGATCTTGTCCTTATGAATCTCTAAATAATTTTACCTAAATAACTTAATCAATAGAAAATATTTTCCTTAAAATGCATTGTACCTTATAACAGTGCAGCTAATTTAAGATAGTACTTGTTTTCATTTTGAGGAAAGTTGGCACTAGCAAAGCTATTTTCTTGTTCTGTTGCTGAATGTCAAAATTAATCTGCTGTGAAAACAAATGTAATAACAGCAAACATTTGCATACTAGAAAACGGATTTATTGTCTATATTGGCTCTAGGTATTAGGCAACTATAAGCTGTTCCTGAAGTTTTACCTGTTGTGATTATGGTCAGTCTTCCTTAACCTTTTAACCCCCACCTTCAATCCAAATTTTCCCCAACTGCTGAGATGTGTGAACTTCATTTTTCAAAATTCCCAGCCAAAATCTGGGACTTAAAATCCAAGATGTGTGGAGGACACCTAAACAAGGAGAGATGCTTTAGATAAAACTTCCCACTTTTCAAATACATGTGAGCAAAAACAAATAAAGTAGATTTCACAAAATGACATCTTTCAATATTTTGCATATCTTCTGAATATTGCAATTCTATCATCATGTGAAATTAAAACTTGCTGAAGTACAAGCTTCTTAATGAGCTGTTTCTCATATTTCCCCTAAAGCCTTCCTATTATATACACATGTCAGGTTTTGCTTGTCATTGGATTTTAGCAACAGGAGGCAAACCACAAATACCTTTCACTAAGCCTGTCACTCAAGAAACAATAAAACCTAATCTTCCCATCAACATGTCCAAATTATCTGTTTACAATTTTATGAAGGCTTTCAAACGACTCGCAGTGCTATATTAAGAACTATCCACTCCCCATTTTCCTGATTCAGTTTTGCCTGCAGTTGATTAATCATATATTCCTACAAAGAGAAGGTTACCTCTGTCTGCAAATGAGTATATTCGGACTCAAGACACACTAATTTTGATTTTAATGGGTATAGGTCCTCTGAAAGACTTCTGTCAATCTAGATTTTCCTTGGTAATAGAGTACTATTAGTTGCACATTCAAACACATTTCCACGCATTTAATAACAAAAATGCATTATAGAACAAGTGAGCAATATGCAGCCTTTCTGATATAGTTGAACTACAGGTCTCATCAACCCAGCCAACATAACCAAGGATGAAAGATGCTATGAATTGTAGTTTATCATACTCACAAATGCCATAGGTTTCTTATTCCTATGGCAAAGATGGATTCATCTTTGACCCAGTTATGTCTCATACTTGTTGAACGGTTTAAGAGTAGTACAGTTTTATTAAGAGAGCCATAATGTCTTAAATAACAATACATAAATTCTAAAGATAAGTTGTTTATTATTTATGGTTCAATACACAGTGTAGCAGAAGGCCAATTTTTAAAACAACAGCAGCATTTTAATAGAAAGCAAGCAGAACACAACAACCAGTCAGCAAGCAGCTAAGCTTGTTTTCATCCTATATTATTATACGTTTTCACTGAATGTTGCTAGATGATCTCTATCACAGGTATCTCATTTGTGTTTGACTGCTTGTACTCCCTTGTCGTATTTTAAGTTTACCTTACTTTGCTTTTCTTGTATCTTCAAAAGTAGCATCCAGATGGCATTCAGAGTAGCATCTGCATGCATTGCCCTCCAGCAATATAAACAAATTGCTTAAGCCAGCCAGGAAACCTTTTCCACACACCATACAGATATTTTGTCATCCCATTAGTGTTGCATTTATTTTCCCTGGGAATTTCTATAACATTTGTTGTATGACTATTCTATGAATGTGATAATTCCCATCTGAAAAAAACGTACCCAAAGAAACAAAAGTATATTTTTACAGCATTTGCTCCCTCATTTATTTTACTTTTTAAGAGTAAAAAAGACATTTAAACATTTATCCTTTCCTATCTTTCTTCATCACATTTTGTTTATCAGCAACAGCCAGTGTTATTTGGAGGGGAAATGCAGCATGAAGATATGAAGGCATAAAATAAGTGAAGTCAAGGAGAATTCTTATCGCAGGCTTCTTGGCTTTAATAAAAGAAGAAGAAGCTGAATACCAAGAATGCAGACCATTGTTTGGGGAAACATGGAAAAGCTAAATTAAATTAAATTATTTAATTCAAGGATTATTCTTGAAGACAACTTCAAGCTGCACTTTGTCCAGAATGCATAATGCAGAAGGATGAGCTATTATGCCAATTTTAGGGATCACATTGGCCATACCAAACATTCTGATAGCATTATCATGCTCTAGGTCCCATAGATTTGAGAAAATGACCCCTGATGGGACCCAGGAAGTAGAACCTATCTGTCATGGTAGCTGCTTTCTGGAATAGCATTTTCTCTAAAATGGGTGTGGTTCCCAGATTATAAATAAGCCATCTCTCCAGATGGACCTCTTCTCTGGTGTTCTGGTCTTCTGAACTATTCTTGGGATTTTTTTTTGTACAGACTTTATTTATTTTTGTTGGCATCAATGTCTTCTTTTTTATATTGTATTGATTTCTATATTGTATTCATAAACAAACAAACAAATTCTTAGCACAAATCACTCACACGCATTCTCTAGTGAATGAGAAAAGATCAAACTAACTTAAATTAGGTGTCATCCTTCCAATTAATGAACTCTGGGGACTCAAAACTCTGATGGGCTGTTCAGGTTCAGGAAACCCTTTACTGAGTACATTGTGTTGGCATTTAGAAAGCTAACTAATTCCACCACTCAGGGATGGTTAAAAGACTAGGATTTCTCTACCATCACCACCTCATGTCCTTTAGATCATATGGGCCAATCAAGACAGCTACAGCTTTCCGTTCAGCTCTGACAGGTGTCCATCCACATGGCCTTGGTTCACACACCAGCTGGTAGATGTTTTGACTAGCAGCTGAGGCACCACATTCCTAAGTTCTCCCTTCCCTTCCCTCCCCATCCCCCCACCCCGTGAATGGCAACCAAGAAATGAAGTGGTGGGAGTAAGCATGAGAGAGAATGGATGCAGATGAGGTCATTTTGAAGGTTGACATCAGGTCTAGAGACATGGCTTTTCATGCATGCATTGGGATAGGAAAATAATGAAAGTGTTGTGGGTTGCATTGGGAAGTGTGTACATATTTTTGTAGAGCACCTTTATCCATTTATTTGTATGGACCCAATGAGGCTGACACATACATTGGAATTTGATGCCATTAAAACTGTACCTTTAATCAGGAAAGATTGGTAGTTGGACTAGTGGGAGAGAAAAAAAATGAATTTATTTAAAGGTTGGACATCTTAGTTCTGAACTTTCATTTAAATTGATAGTCCCAACTATTGCTATTTCTGCTTGTCAACGAAGTACGTTTTCAGTAAGAAGACAGAAAAAAAGGCAGGAGAGACAAAAGTTTAACAAGCAGAGACTGTGTTAGAATGAAGTGTGTATCCACTTTTCCAGTGTGAAGGATTTCTCTGCAGCTAAATCTTTACTAATAATAATATACTTATTTCTTTCTTTCCGAATGACGCTCCTGTTTTTCCACTTTGGGATCTTGTAACTTGCCTTTTTACTTAGGCAAAGAATGTCACCTAACATGTCTCTGGTCTTATTGACATTGTACAATTTAACTTTTGGGGGAGTTGTTTCTCAGGCTTTTTATCTTTTTTTTTTTAGTATCTTTTTTGGGAAACTCTTGGCCATTGATGCAAGAGGGTTTCAAATGTCTTCTTGCTACAGCAACAGGATTTGATGTGCTAATCCCTGTTCTGGCCCATCACACTTGAGAAAAAGGGTTATAGAGCTTACTGGGTAGAGGTGAAAATAGTGTGATGTCTCTCTGTGAAAATAGAACAATAATAATTTTAGTCACACTTTTCTATTATTGATTAAAATTTATCTCAGATCAAAACTTTGTTCCTATATTGTATATTTCTCAAAATCACTTGGTAAGCATGCTTGTCTGCAGGTTTGCAAGATACATGTTTGAATAAATGAAGAGGTAAACATGTATTATGATTAGTTTTCCTGAAATATTATTTATGATTTCTTTATTAGGAGGTTTTTAACCATCTGCTACTAAAGTCTCTGATTGATGTTCAGAAATAATGTTCTATCTAAGATTAAATTACAGATAGTTCTTGATTTATGACCACAGTTAAACCTGGAATTATAGTTGTGAGTTGTTGCAGTCATTATATCAGTTGTGCATATGATCACATTGCTTAAAACAATCCTGTCTTTTTCTATTGTTAAACGACTGAATGGGTTGTTAAGTAGAGCATGGGGTGCCTAGGCATGGGAGTACAGGCCCAGGTTTGCACTATAACACCTCCCCAATTTATATGTGTCCTGTACCAGGCTTCCCAGGAACTCTCCCATCCCCTGAAGCACATCTTCCACATCTTTCCACCCCTCTGCATCCCACACTCTTGGGCATCTTCATCACCCCATCACATCTTACTCCACATCTCTTCTAAAAGAACATGGAATCAACACCACCTTCTTGCAGAGGCCACCTGATGCCCTTCAGACAGATTTCAAGAATGGCAGGCAGGCATTTCCAAAATAGCATGAGAAAAAAGGCCCCACGGCACATTAGTAGGGCATTGTTTCAGAAAGGCATTTCAGAAGATCACCATTTCAAAAGAGAATTAACCAAATTACTGGCAACCTTGCTATATAGAAGCCATCCTGGAAGTGGGCACCATTTTAGAAATGGACACAATTCTCAGATTGTGAGAATAGCCAGGAAGGAAGTAGGCCCAAGGCCCAGGTGAGTAAGAAGTATGGGGTGGAGGTATGTGAGATGGGGCAGTTGCAGCATCTGTGCAGATGGTCATAAGGGCAGGTGGATTGCCAGGCACACAAATTGTGATGACATGACACTGAGGGCATTGCAGTGATCATAACTTCTGGTACTGGTCATAAATCCATTCAACACTGTCATAATCTTAAATGGTCATTGAACAAATGGTGGTAAGTCAAGGACTATCTGTATATCACAAAAATAACTGGTGACATTGCATTTCTACCAAAAATGTTGAATGAAATGCACTATAATTCTTTCAATAAGTCAGGAAGAGCCAAAACATTTCAGTGCAAAATGAAATATGTAAAACACTGTTGAAAAAAATATTCGTAGGAGTGCTTTAAAAATAATAAAGATCATGGGCATACAAATAAATGTAATTCAGAGTTTATCTTGTGGAATTTATAAGGAGAGTAGTATACTTCTAAGGCTGATTTGATCACCGTAACGTCAGATATAGAAAGTGTAGTCTAACCATATACATGCATTATGATAAACAGATATTTTAAAAATATGTCATCAAGACATTTAGTGACACTACTAAAAAGTATATGTCACTTTTGCCATTATCTTTATCTCTGAAACATTCATTGTATTCCCAGGTTGATGATGATCTTATTTTTTTCAAGTTAACATTTTTATTGAGTTATAAAGTAAATGATGATTTTATTTAAATGCAGATATCCTTGACCTGAGACATTCTATCTCTGAAAACTGGAAGAAATAATTAATGATAGAGAGTAATTAAGATATGCTTTATTTTATTCAAATTGGCAAATAAAAGAAATGACCTGACTCCCTTTCATCGCTTTTTGAACTGAGATCTTAGAACACTATTGAAAGGCCTTCTGTATTTTAGACCAGAGAAGATTGTGCATCCCTCTCTTCCAGATATATTAATGGGACTCATTAATATATCTGGATATTAATATATCAGAATATATCACAATAGTTCTATTGTGTTCAGGAAATTAACATTGCTATACCATTCTGAAGCGTCCCCTTGAAAATATGCCATTTATTCTGGTCATTTCAAGTTTTGCTGTCAGTATGACCATCTTGTGTTGTATTGCAGAATTTGTTCATCAGTGTCTTCTTTCCATCCATCAATATATTTAGCAGTTCTGAATCATCTAAAGGGAGGGAGAGAGCACGGGAGGAAAAGAGAGAGAGGGAGGGAGGGAAAGACAGAGAGAGGGAGGGAAAGAGATACAAACAGAGAGAGATTGAGAGTGGGAAATAGAAAAGGAGGGAGGGAGGGAAAGAAAAACAGCATGGGAGGGAAAGAGAAAAACGGAGGGAAAGAAATGATGTTAGAAAAAAAATCTTATTGTTGCTAAACGTAATATTTCAAAATCAGAAAAAAATAAAGATGCATAAAAGTGCATTTATTGCAGGTTATTTTAGAACAATTAGCTGAACTCTGCCTTGTTTTTCATTATTTTAGGTAGTAAAACTTCAGTATTCAGGTTAAATTGCTGTGTTGGCACTTGGCACAGATAAATAACTGCGTTTTGGGTTGCAGTTCGGGCACTTGATCTCTAAAAGGTTCGCCATCACTGAAATATACTCATTCTTCTGTTTCACGCGATGAAAGCCTCAGTGGCTTGAACCATCTTGTAATAATGGACATATTCAGAAAAGAGAGCATCAGTCCAAACTAATGAAAACAACTATCTGTTCTGAATAAGAACAATTGATAAAACTCCCTTGAGCATAGCAGTTCAGAAAGGCAATAAACAATTGTCATAATCAATTATTTTTTGTATCCACCGTATGGTGTGATTTCTTTCCATTTTTCCTTCTTTTTAGATTTGCCCAGAAAGATAGGAAATCGTAACATACATCATTCTTTAATTTTACAAAGCTTTGAAGGGATGATTATCTTTAACAGAGCATTAAGTCAACTACTGAAATAGATTTGCAAATAAAAATAGGGACTTTAGAAAGGGCACAGTGGTAGAGTCCCTGCAGGAATTGTGAACTTTATTGCCTAATGAAATCTACCCTCATTGCCTATCAGAGATCCTTACTGTGGTTAATATAAACGATTATCATGCATTTTCTCAGCTCTCAAATTTCTTGGATGTGGCCAGCCTTAACTTTGCTATGTCGTGTGCTAATGGAATGTTACAGTTTTGATCTGATCCTATTGACACAACTAAACGTCAGTTTTGCTTTTAGCACTTCAAATGTGGGTTCAAGGCTGACTAGTCTGATGTAGGTCAAGCAAGCATGCAGCTTGGAGTCAAACCTTACTTTTTTTACGTTCTGCAGGATTGAGGTACATTTTGCACAATTTAGCAAATAGATGCCTTGCTAATACTTACAGGCATTAGTTTAAATATTTAAAAGTGATCAGGCTATAAATGCCATTCTTCCTCTGTATCCTGCTTATCTATATGGCACATCTCTGTGTTTCCCACTTCTGCCAATTTGGCAGCTAATATAGAACAATTTAGGCTTTTTTTTTCATCCTTGCTACTCTATCTTACAAAAAGCCCAAGGATTTCTTTTTAAAAGAAAAATCATGCACAGTAAGATACTTAAAAATGATAGTTAGAACTAGGCAAAATGCCCTGTAAAAATTCTACCATACTGCTGTTTTCGTTTCATGCTACCAAACAGATGCAGTTATTTTGATGCTTCCTTATTGCAGCCTAAGCTGCTTTTTACTGAGCAGGTTAAAAATGTTTCATTATGTAGTAAGCTTAGTCATGGGGAAACCATCATTATGGAAATTACAGTGATCAGAATTCAGAGGTGCAATGGACAATGGCTATGTGTATTTGAAAATGATTCAGAAGAAATCTTTGCTATATCTGTCTCCTCTTCATCAAAGTAGCCACACTTTTCCAGGTTTCTACATGACTCTGAAAAGAAACTGTAGCTGCTTTAAAAGTCCACTCATTAAAATAAATCTGCTTCTTAAAGCAGCCACAAGTGTTATTTAGGCTTGCATAGTAGCCATAAAACCAGAGGTGAAATTCAGCCAGTTCTAGCCAGTTCGATAGAACCGGTAGTGGAGGTTTGAAATTGGCCCCGGCCACCCACCCAAGCCCGTATTCTTACTTATACGCGCTCCATTTTTTTTTTACCTCACCTAAATCAGATGTTTTGAGTGTCTGCGGAGCCTTCTTGATGATCCCCGCTGCCTCTGGAGCCTCTAAACATTGCTTAAAGCACCGTACTGCAGTACGATTGGTGTGCATACGCGCGCACTGAACCAGTAGGAAAACCGGTCAGATTTCGCCCCTGCATAAAACATGGGGCTGTTTTAATCATAAAGAAATGCTGTTATCATGCATGCATAGTGTCTGAAGCATTTCTCCCCAAACATTTTTAAACACATTCAGCTCTACTGTGGAAAGAAACCAGTGCTGGCCCACACAAAGTGTTATTTCCAAAGCTTCATTTCCTTTCTGAGTTGGTTCTGTGATGGGTCTGTGCTTATTCATTTCATGACATTCTAAACATTATTATCTCAACATCAATATGTTGATGGTGAAAGAGAAATACTGTTATATACCCTAGTTGAGTTTCTTTTTAGGACTATTATTCATAAGTTTCCACATTAACAGAGAATTAGGATGAAATTGACCATTTCATTTTTGTTCAGAACATTAGAATCCAGTGCACACTCTTTTCTAAAGGCAAATAATAGGAAACCTGCCTTCATGATTCTTCTTTTCCGTGAAGTCCCTTGCTAACATTACTCTTAAAGTACCTGAAGCTCCTCAAAGGAGTAGAATTGCTATTTTAAGTTCACTTGAACACATTTTCCTATCTTCTGAAAAGTCATCTGTTTTCTATGTATACGTACAGTAGATATTAACTGCAACATGGAGAAAGCTTTGCAAAAACCCCAGATTCCTTCACTCTCAACATGATGGATATTAGGAAGGTGGGCTGGAAGTCATGAAGATTGTTGAAGGCTGAAATATTGCACTTTTTTTGAAAATTTGAAGCTCTGAGGATTATCAGAGAGATTAATTGCAGTCAGATTTTACAGTTGGTTTTTTTCCTTTCCAATATGTGAAACTAAGTTATTTCTGATTATTATCTAATTCAGTGTTGTTTTCACTAAAAAGTAATTAACCAGGATGTCAAAATCATGTTTCCTGACATTTCTGAGATATTCTAGGATTTGTCAGCATGCAAATCATATTTCTTGTCATTGAGTTTTGGTTCTTGCTCTCTACTTAAATTTACAGTTTGGTATGTTCAAACAAAGAAGAGAGAAAGTGATATCAGGAAATTTGCACCATTATGCATCTGTCAAACAGTGGAAAGTCTTTTGACTTGATTTGTAGCATAATAAAGGTCAAATGAATCTTTTGAATTTTTCGTTTGCCATCACTAGTTGCAGTTATTACTAGGCTTGAAATATTTTATCTGAACGTTACTGGTATGACTAGAGAATCAGGAGAAATTAAAAATTAAGGATAAATTAATCCTTAGATGATCAATTTTAAACACTTTTAATTGAGTGAGTGGTCTTACTGCAAGGACAAGCAGATCAAGAACTTGATTTTTCTTAAAATTAAAAATTTTAATTGTGTACAACAACTTCTGCATGTAAGAATAGCATTCTGCTTAGTTGAGCAGAGATTATTTATTGAAAGTGATAAAATGTCTTTGGAGGATGATACAGCATCACAGTCTATCCCTATAACAAAGAATCTGGAAATAAATTGCATCCAAAATTCTCTTTCCAGATTGTAGCAGCAGAAAATGAAATATCTCTGCATCATGGAATAAAAAAGAATCAGTTAGACAAGTCTTCACAGAATTGGAGCAGACAAGAGAACTGTATCAATCACAGTATTTTGGGCAAAATAGTATAAAGATAGCAAAACTTTAATAGTGTTATAATATTTTCAATATGGAATTTGAATTATTTTTGGCCAGAAGTTTATATGATCCAGGAATTACAGGCATATTCTGCTCAAAATACTTACTTTATGCCTAGTATAAACAGACATGCATTCAATTTCATTTGTCTTATTTCTCTACCTTTATACCTACTGTTTTGAAATAAGAAAAATATTGCTGTACAATATTTATGTCTTTATTATTATAATTGATATGATATTATGGCCATATGTCATGTTTTATTTATTTATTTATTTATCACATTTATATACTGCCCCATCTCCGCAAGGACTCGGGGCAGTTCACAGCAGGTAAAAACAAGATATAATAAATTCTAAAAAACCAATCTA
>JAEANM010023235.1:0-11412 GCA_017656035.1 Myanophis thanlyinensis
GGAGGTGTCAGGCCAGGCCAGCTAGCTGGAAAAGATGAGTTTTTAACGCACGTCGGAAAGCTCGTAGGTCGGTAATGTTGTAAAGTTAACGGTAAAGTTGCCTCTTTAAAAGAAACTTTGGGACAACCATGACTGGGATGACTGAGAATCTCCATAGAAACTGACATCTCTGTTGTATTCATCCTGTAATGGCTAGATATTTCTTCATGGTTTTCAACATTATCTCATGTACTGCAGAAGAACCTGTACTCTCATGTCCATATTTCCTTATATCCAACTGCCTAATTTAATCCTGGCTATGATATAAGAGTGAACAACTTCTCCTCCAACTAAAAAGTAATTTATCAGCATCTTTCAAAATGGACGATGCAATATTTTTGCTTGTCAAACAGAATTCAAGTGAGTCATTTCACTAACAATTGCTTCGGTTAATGAAAAAAAGAAACTGCAATTCCATTTCTTCTGTATATGTTCAATATCTCTGAGAAGTTATAGAACTTTCAGGGTTAGAGTAGATTGGAGTAATGGGGACCGGTACAAGGAAAATGGTGATAATAACACCATGGAAGCACATTTTGATTCCTCTCATGCTTATACTTTATCAGAGCCATTTATTTCCTGCTAGTTTGCATTCCTAATATTTGTATTTAAGGATATCCTCTTGGGTTTATTTACTAAAATATGTAATTTTAAAGTAATTTAAAAAACATTAATTTTAGATTGTATAATAGCATTTTTTTTATAGGAAAACAAGCAATAGGTTCTAGTATTACAACCACAGAGTGCTTAGGATACAGCCTGCAATTTTTCTATGACATTTCCTGCTGTTTCATTTACAGATACAAGACATATAGTCCCATGTATCTTTCACCTGACCATTTTTTTACAGCAGAAAACCTCCTTGAAGGGTGGGAGTTTAAAGAGGAAATAGGACTGTTTTTCTGTCTGTTCAGTCTCTCAAACACATACATAGAGACATCTATGTATTTCTTCTACCCAGAAAAGAATAGCTGAAGGTGGTATGTATGTATCATGTTGAATCTGAACAATAAAATTGATTTGAGAAATGGAACGAGTTTGTTTCAAACATTTTAATCAGTTCAGAAGGTTGATTTGATCAGTCCAAACTTCCAAATCAATTTACTCTCAAACTCTCAATTAGACCCAATTCTGGAGTACTTTCGGCTATTAAAATAATAACATATGAATTAATCTGATTTCATATAAGTTACCCATTCTGGATGGGAAACAAGACACTAGAAGTAATGCTCAACGCCATTAACCACAGCCACAATTCATTTGATAAGGTGCTTAATCAAAAAGGTAAATAAAATAAAAAGCAGTAAAGTGACAGTATTTCATTAATTTTTCACAATGATTTCTCCAATATTTTAAAATAATAAATGTTACACATGGAAGTTTAGATGATTGAGCAGTTTCTACGCTAAGTTGGTAAAAAGAAAGTTATTAAGCACTTTGGCAACTCACAAACCAGGAACTTTGGTTTTAATCTCTTCTTTTCTGTCAACACTGCCTGGAACCAGCCATAGAACCACCAGAATACTGTACTCTTCAGTCCCAATCTCTACAATGACACAAAAAGAATAACATGATTGTTGGTGTAGAAACCCTCAAGAAATCAAGGAGAACAAGGATACTCACAGTACTCAAATCCCAGGTCTCTTAGAAGTCATCAGTTGCAATCAATGTAGTCTCCATTCAGAAATGGAACCTGAAATCTGACTGAAAAAGCATCCTGATATGGTCTTCGGGTAAAAAACTACAACATAAAAAAATGGAATGATGGCAAGTAGACAATTTTGTCCAGAACTCTAATAAAAGTATGTGTTCTGTATCCACTGTTCAAGTTGTTCTTCAACATTTTATATGTTTGTAATTTAGAATACTCCTTTAGACTTTTACTGCAATTTATGTTAGAAACATCATTAAATAAAAAACAAGTCTATGATTTAGCTAGCTATCTTACTTTAAATAAATCTAAGATTAGGCTTTGTTGTTGTTGTTAGTTGTGAAGTCATGTCTGACCCATCGCGACCCCACGGACAATGTTCCTCCAGGCCTTTCTGTCTTCTACCATCCCCAGAGTCCATTTAAGCTCATGCCGACTGCTTCAGTGACTCCATCCAGCCACCTCATTCTCTGCCGTCTCCTCCTTCTTTTGCCTTCAGTCGTTCAAGATTAGGCTTTAGACTCAATGAAAAGTTAGAAGTTTAATTGGAGATGAAAGGAATACACCTAGAATGTTGCTACTTGCTCATAAAATTATTTCAACATTCATTTCCCATTCAAAGTGGAGAAATGAAAATTTATTACTTTGGAGGCTTGATGCCAGTCATCAGTAGATTGGGGAAATACAGATCTGCCAAGACTCAGAAGGTTTGGCAAATTATTGCCTTGAAATGACTTTATGTTTCTTAACTGAGCATTTATTTTCCATTTTTAATCAAATATTGATGTGACATTGCACGATAACTAATTACATCGTGAAGTATAGTTTTATGTGGACAATTATCTGGCAACTGTTGGGCAGTGTTGCATTGCCAGCTAGGCATTATGTTGCTCCAAGAGTGAACATTTTTTTATTTCAGTTTAGAAAAGCAACAGCAATTGGGATTGAAGGAGGAATTCTCATATCTGGTTCAGATTACTGTGTCAAATTTTACTCCACTTTGTGGAGCAAATTCAATTAAATATGCTTTACATAGAATGGAGCAAATCTCAAAACAGTTTTGTAGGGATATAATGTGCAATTATTCATCAGGTAAGACTTCTGGTACCAAGGACAACTTACCATCTTATTACTTTATATTGAGGAAGCACAATTAGCAGCCCCTCTAAACTTTAGAAGTAGCATCTGGATACCCCCACTCCCAGATATATGCTACAACTTATAATTTTTATTTATCCAAAGGGAAAATTGTTACATTCACAGGGAATAATCATATCAAAGATGTATTCAACTTAAAGATACAGTCGATTAAATTATAACAAATTTAGGAATTGTTTAGAATTTTACCCTGCCTGAAAATCTGATCCTTGTCTGAAAAGGATATGGGGATCTTAAAACATAAAGCAATTTTTAGTATAATGGCCCCTTACATTATTCTTACACTCTAATTACTCTTTTAGCTCATGTCTTCTTTTGATTTCCTTAGCATTATCTCAGCTGACTCATTTCCAGACTCAACAGCCTCTTAGGTATACATTGGAATTCAGAGAACAGGTTGGGGGCATTTTACAAAAATGGTTGCTAGGAGAGTTTTGGCTAGTTGCAAAATAATTGCCATGGTGAGCATGGCCAGTCATAAGATACTCATTTAGCAAAATAAACTGTACCCATCCAAAAGATTTTTTTGCCATTCAGATAGGATTTTTGCAAACCTAAGATATTCATTTATGTAAATTGAATATTCAAACCTAATTCTTTATTTTGCAGCATGCTTAGGTTCCTGTTTATATATATTTATATATTTTAAGAACTGAGAACAAATACTGAGCCTGATGGACCCTAAAGAATATTTCTGAGAGCCACAGTGTCTGTTTCTGGCCTCAGCTGTATGAATGTATTTTGTGGCAGCACGGATTATGAAATCCCTTTCAACTGAATACAGATGATTTTAAATAATGGAATGTAATTTTTCATCTGATCTAGGATGGTTTCATCATTTCACTTAAATTATCTGCATCAGGAAATCATACAATTATCTTGGTCTTTAGGAGACAGCTGTGAAATAAAATAAAATAAATACAATAAAAAAAGAGAGATCCTTTTCTCTCTTCATGATCTTACTTGGAAAAGAATTGCAGTTCACTATCAAGCTGTATTAATTGAAAGTTAAAGAAAATAAAGTTATATGTCAACCATCTTTATTGAAAAAAACTTATTTTAACTGAAAGAAGATTTACCCAAAATTTTGCTAGAGCAAGTATTGAGCGTTCTTATTTAAAGAGCTTTTATATTAACTAAAGATGCTTTTCAGGCAATGGAATTTGTACTGTTGATTGTTGAATAGGTAAGTAAGTAAATTAGAGTTTTGCATGGTGGGAAATTGATTGCATGAAATCATGCACGTCTGTGAAGTGTTCTAGAATTGGAATCCCATTAAATTTTTCTGGGTGTTGAATTATTTACTTGGATAAAGCCTATATGTTTCCTGAGGTCACACTTTAGGAAATTTTCATTTGTGAATCATAGGAGACTGCAGATATGCAAGTTTTCTTATTGAATCTTCTCACCCATGAATAGTTTAATGACTGAATATGATTATTTGCTTTCCAAATGCTACGTCTCATAATTGCCATCTATTTTAAGAGAAGCACCAATCAAGCCTGTTCGTTTAACTTTAACTCCTAAGTCTAATTTGTGAAGCTTGGTTTACAATTTTAATATTTCTGAGTGACTTTAGATCGGTCGCTCTCATTACAATGATAATTAGCCTTCCTTGAAAAAATCATAAAGGGAATAATTTTTCAGAAAGACCAAGTAATTACGGAAATTTCCAAATATGAATGCTGTGGTTCATAATTACAAACAGACTGTTTTTATCTTTTAGTTGCGTCTCAAGGGAAAAAGAAGAAGTTATATAGTAAAATCATGCCAATGTTCACCTCCTTGTTATTGGTTTTTATGTCTGGTTATTGAAGGTCCTAAAAATAGGCTTCTATAAAGGCTGACCTTTTTAAAGAGATCACAAAGCTAATTCCTATTCTTCTGTAGGAATTTAAAAAAGCTTGAGAGACCCTAAGTTTTACAGTAAGGGAGTGATGCAACTTCTGAATTTTGGTAATCCAATTTCCAAAACATTTCTATTATTTTCCCAGTTATATAAACATGCTTTATCGATTTCCTTTTTTACATCACATCTCAAATTAAGATTTGATGAGAAAACTTGTTGGGTATTAGCTAAGCACATTTTTAAAAAAGAGTATGGGGGTGGGGTTTCTTTCAAAGACTAAACAATTCTTTTGTTCTTATGGCACAAGAATATCCCTGAGCTTTTGTTATGGAATGCATAATCGGAACCTTAAAAAATGTTGAAGAAGTTTTCTTATTTCCTTCTAATACCCAGGTTTTAATCCCAACACTCCCAGGAATTCTGGACTGATATTGAAGAGACTGGAAAAGAAATGTTTTAATTGGATTTGAATTTGCTCTGACATATTTCCTCTGCCTTCCTTCCTGTATGTTCTTTTAACCTCTTGCAGAGATCTGCCTTTTGACCAAGGGCCGTCGCACTGCCAGCGTGAGAGCAGACACATATTGCCGCCTATATTCTCTCTCTGTGGACAACTTCAATGAAGTTTTGGAAGAATATCCAATGATGAGGCGAGCTTTTGAAACAGTGGCCATTGACAGATTAGACAGGATAGGTAGGTATTCAATTTTCCATCAAACTATTTTTCTCCTTAAGGTTAAGAAACTTAATAAGCCATAGTTTTCCATTTTGATTTGTTTGAATGATTGGGTATGAATAACTAGATCTGAGATGATGATGATGATGATTCATCACCATGATCATAATGTTGTTGTGTAGTTTTGGACATTATGTGTCTATGTAGATCGAGGTAGGGGAGAGAAAGGTAAGGATGTCCATTACCTTTGGTGAAGTGAAGCTCAGCTCCTAGTCTCCAGAAGAGATTTCCCATTGTCTTCATGACACTTTTTTTGATTTCTCAGTCTAAGTTATGATTCTAGAATTCTTAGTGGTCTTTATCCAAGTATTAATTAGGGCCAATCCAGATAAGGATACAGTATATGTATCTATTTTATGAGGAAGCATATATACAAATTCTTGTTCCAATCTCTAATAAAATTATACTTCCCTATTTTCATACAAAATGGAATCCCAACAAAACAGGTACACAGTTTCAAGTCTCCATTTCTCGATCCCTTATCAAACCAATTGACCAAGTTTACATAAACGTATCCTTTCTAAATATTTCCAGCTCTGTACTATTACAGAGCAGTAGTCTTTATTTATATTATTTCAAGGTTAGGGATTGCCACTAATTCATATAAGTATATGAAATTATGTTCAATTGCTATGATTGTGGATTTGCAGAAAATATTAGTTACAAGAAACTATCCAGTTATTACTGAAGTGGGACATTTATTTTTGGGCAGTGGGTTAAATACATAACACAGACCTATAACACTTAATACAAGTGAAATTATAGTCAGGTGTTAAATAATATGTTCTATTTTCATATTATTCACATACATTTAGAAAGATTACTCTCTCAATTTATTGGTCATTCATTACTAGTGTTGAATAGATGCTTTCAAGAAACATGTTAAATGGGTACATGCATTTATAATCTATTTAACATGTTTAGCATTTGAGAAATTAGGACTGCTTGGCAAAACAGGAGAAAGAATCTATAAAATATAATTATTCCATTTGCTTGCCTTTTTACAGCTTTGGTAACATGTCATTATTGGCTTGTAGAATATATTTGGATACTAACAAACAAACAAGCATGCACACACAATTACAAATGCAAAATCTCCAAGTATTTCTTCACATTGGTCTTTATTAGTTAATTATTTGGGAGTTTTCTTAAAGTTCATTGGGTGCAACCAAATTATCCCAGAAGGTATTTGCAGGATATTTCTGCATATTGCACACAAAGCAACATTGTCTGCATACAAAAAATGTACATGTAGATTTTATGACCGAGAGCAAGGTCATTCAATGATACAATTACAATATTCTTATGGATATGATATTTTCCCCATAGCTATGACTTCTTTCCCTTAAAACAAGGGTGTCAAACTCAAGGCCCATAGGCCAGATCCAGTCCATGGGGTTGACCTGGATGGCTGCCCTGGAAACAGTGAAGGACTGGTCTGCAGTGCCTCTGCCAGCAAAAGTGGAGCTCATGTGGGCCACCTACAACCCTTCTAAGCTCCTTTTTCCCTATCAGAGGGTTGCAGGAGGCCATCACAGCTGAAAATGGAGCTTACATGGGCTGCCCATGACCCTCCTGAGCTCCATTTTTTCTAGCAGAGGGTTGCAGGAGGCTGTCACAGAGAAAAACTGAGCTCATTTTTGCTGGCAGAGTGTTCAGGCCACCACAGGCACCCCCGACTCAAGTGATGTCGAGCTAGCCATGCTCCCTGGCCAAGCCCACTTGCCCCTCCCACGAGGTCAAACATAACCGTGATGCAGCCCTCAACAAAATTGAGTTGGACACTCCTGCCTTAAAACATCAATGGAGTTGGGTGGCTAATACATTTAAATAATTTAAAAAAAAACCCAAATTGAATTAATTGAAGCTAAAGAAAAGACAAAGCGATTGACAAATTTTGCTTTAGTCTTGATAGCTAAATAAAAACTCTTTTGTCACTGAACACTGTTGAATCCATAAGTAGAACAGCATTCAGGGCTAGATGCTATGCTTTGTTGAGTTACATTGGTGACCAGTGTGGGAAGGATCCTGGTTTGAAGACAGGAGTGCTTTTCAGTATGTGTTCTTGAAAATGAAGGCTATTAACCTTCTATGGAGAATAAAGCTAGAACTAAATTATTGCTTCTTTTTTGTTCTTATAACCATTACAAATTATCATTACCATGATGCAGATGCATTTTAGAGGTAGAGAAGCAGAAATGTATTCCTATGCTGAATAGCTGCTAATTTGCATGGTGTCTTATGTCAATCTCACTCTCTAAAGGAAAGAAGAATTCAATTCTACTCCAGAAATTCCAAAAAGACCTCAATACTGGCGTTTTCAACAATCAGGAGAGTGAAATTTTGAAACAGATAGTGAAGTATGACCGAGAGATGGTACAGACCGTTGGGACAGCAAATTATTCGCAGACACCGGCTTTGAATTCAAGTCCTTCAGCTACCATTTCATCAATGCAAATGAGGACACAGACAACACCTGTCTATGCTGTGACCAACCTCTCCCATGGAAGCTTGAATTCATCAACACCGAGCACACAGACACCTCAACAGGGTGTAGTTTTCTCACCATGCTCCTACCCTTCTGCGGTCTGTAGTCCTTCAGTACAGAGTCCTTTAGCTGGCCGAACTTTTCAGTATGCAACTCCTACTGCTTCACAGTTGTCATTGCTACAGCAGCAGCAGCAACAGATGCAACCACCACAGCAGCTGCAACAACCACAGCAGCTACCACAATCACAGCAGCTGCAACAATCACAGCCGCTCCAGCAAATGCCCAGTGGGTCACAGAAGAGCGATGTCCATAAGAGTACACAAACTCTTCACAATGCTAGCCTGACAAGAGAAGTACGGCCCCTGTCAGCCTCACAGCCTTCTTTGCCCCATGAGGTGTCTACTATAATTACAAGACCTCATCCTACAGTAGGAGAATCTTTAGCTTCCATTCCACAGCCTGTGTCTGCTCTTCAAAGCACAGGAATCCAGAGTGGGAGCAAAGGTACAGTCCCCCAGAGAGTGTCCCTCTTCCGACAGATGTCTTCAGGAGCAATCCCACCAACACGAGGACCGATGCCATCCACAGCTGGGCTACAAAGAGATACTTCCACAGTCTTAAACCCTGAACTAGAGGGAGATAAACCACGGTTTGCTTCAAACTTATGATCCATGTAGACTGAATAAAGCAGAAGCATTGAAACTGACTGAAATTATTTGAGGACACTTGTTAGAACTTAATTTTGCATAGTTCCCAGCTGTCTACAACAACAACAACAAAAGAAATCTGTAGACAAACTTTACCCACAATATTGAATGTACAATGTAAAGACAGACAGTCAGAAGGAAAAAAGAGAGAGACAAATTCAAATGGTGTCTCTTGTCGTTGGTTCTTATAAACAATTCAGTCTAAAAACAGTTGTAATATTTATTTTTAACTTAGTTAAAAATATAAAGTTTCCTGATTTGAATCTATATTTTTTAAGAAATAACAGTATTATGAATTCCAGGAACTAAGCCAGAAAATAAGAACAGCTTTCTCAGAATACATGCTAGCTTGGAATAGCACCTCTAAAACAGTGATTTTTAACCTTTCTTAGTCAACTATAATTGAGATGTAATTCCTATTTTAGAGGTCCAGATTATTTTTTGGGTGCTTTTATGTTAAGGCTTAGATTGAAGGGTCAATGAAATTTTTACTGTCTACAAAAACTAGTAAGAACAGTAAATAGTGAAGACTCACTCATCTTGTTGTAAATAACTTTTTAGACCCAAGTAATAATAACAAAACAATAGCTCCTGTGTGATGTATCATTGCAAAGTATTTGTTTAGAAATTTAGTTTCAGCTACTCATGCCAAACTGTAAACCTTTAAAAATTTTTACAAGATATAAAATACAATATAAAAGTAATGCAATGGCTTGCATTCTAAAATGCTACTTTTACATGCAGTGTTTTTATGCAGATTTGTATGTTTGATCCTGCTCTGTGTATTTCAGCAACGCTATTATCTTTTTCTTCTTTGTCCTGGACACTGTAAGAAATATTCCATGCATGCTTGGACATAATAGATGGAGAAAGCGGGGAACAGAAAACTAACCAAAAGATAAACCAGAAAAATCCTGTGCCCTCAATTTAACTAAAAGATTCAGTCAGCAATATAGAAGAGGTGGAGAAAAGGAATATTAATAAATGTGAATGTATGGTTTTTCCAATTCATTTCCTATTATGCTGATTTTGAATCTAGAGTTAACGATTAGAAGCATTTTATTTCAATTGATTGAATGAATTGTTTTAACAATGCTTCGGTTAATCTTTCATTTATGTATTGTGTCCTCACTGTAACTCTATAGTTGATTGTAGCAATCTTTTTCTAAAAACAAAGTATATTATAGCATCCTGTTTGTTAGGAAAGCACACATTCCAGTGTATAGTGTAATAATTTGGACAACAACGTACTCTATTACACCGCATAAAATTGAAAATAGAAGAAAATATTTTTCTTTCTTTTTGACTTCTAATGTCTACACAAAGGAAAGGCAAATTGTAATTGAATGTGGGTTTTTTTGTAAATCTTTTCTTTCAGTTGCTTTGTCATGTCATCTTATGACTTCAGATACCTCCAAAGGAGTATTTTTCAAATGCTCAATGTACTGATTTAGGGCCATTCATTAATGGTCTATCATGTTGCCAGTGCTCTTAGGGGTAGTTTGTCATCATGGAACTTATCGATATGACATTTTTTCATTAGTCATTTGATTGAAATTGTAATTTGGGTTGGGTTTTTTCCCCGTTTTGACACTCCTGTGTCAAAGTTTAATCTTGTCCATAGTCAGAACTAGTAATGTTGAGAGAGACATGAAATTCGATTTAAGCCCTCCTGTAGGCATTAATGGGAACAGCCATCAAAGAAGGAGAATGGTCATGTAGCTATTGGTAATACATAAACCATGGTTTATCCCAAACCCTTTCCAGCAATGTACAGATTTTCTCTAATCCACAATGTAGCATTACTTTAATATGTAATAGCAGAATTCAATAGAATACCTTTTGAGTTTACATCTCATGATAGTTTATTATTTTTTTAAGGCACTCCTTTCCCAGTTTGGATTTTGCCCTGCAGCTGAAACCCAGATCAGACTGCTGCCTGTTAACATTTTCCCCTCTCCAATGCTATTGTAAATGCCTATGTGAATTAGGCATAATTATTAGTGAAAAGTACATATTATTTTTATGAATTCCACTACCCAACCCCAAATCAAATTAATGTCATTTATTCCATGAATATGATGCTGCCGACAGTTAAAATAGAATGGTCATGAATCCCATGTGAGGGATATAATATTTAAAGTATTCTAGGTAAACAGCAAGTCCATTTATTTTTAGTACACTAAATCTCCGGCTATATATTAATATTGATGACAAATTTTATCCAAACAATGATTATCTTATCCTGGTCTTTAAAATTGTTCAAAGTTTACATTTGATAGGAGTATAATGGAGTTGGTAGTGAACTATTTTTATACATATGTTTATTTTATTTTATGTACTATACAAAAACTTAACATACATGATATTTCAGTAATACCATTAAAAAACTTTTTAATGACTTTATAATAGAATGGGCAAAATCTAAGATTTGTAAGTTAATTAAAATGGTACAGGGTATAAAACTGAAATTATGTATATAAGAATGTGTACTTATACATATATATAAATATATATGTATACAAAACAATCCACTCATTTCTGTAATATAAAGACTATGCATTGCTATTTTGAGAATTGACCTATTTTTCTCTGAATATAAATAAGCCCTGAAATATGGAACCTTACATCTGTATAGGATGAAATGTATTTACAATAATGTTGGATTATGTTGCTGCTGAAAAAAAAACAATACATCAAACTGATTCTTACAATAATTGCACAATCAGGGATAAGTTAAACTTTTTTTTTCTTTTGTCTTTGCTCAAAGCCATAAATATA
>JAEANM010023236.1:0-11411 GCA_017656035.1 Myanophis thanlyinensis
GAAGGAAGGAAGGAAGGAAGGAAGGAAGGAAGGAAGGAAGGAAGGAAGGAAGGAAGGAAGGGAGGGAGGGAGGGAGGGTGAGGAAAAGGGATGAGTTGACTGAATCCTCCAGCTTAGAGCCATTTCTTTAATGGCCGTTTGAACAGCATTGAAAAAAGTGGTTTACAACTGGTCCTCACACCTATGACCATCACACCTTCCCCACGGTTGCAGTTTGGACGGTTGCGGGCTTCCTGGGTCCCCGTTTGTGACCTTCCCAGCCAGCTTCCAGCAAGCAAAGTCAATGGGGCAAGATAGACTCGCTCAATGACTGAGTGATTCATTTTACAACTGCAGGAAATCGCATAACTGCTATGGCAAAAAAGTTGTAAAATCTGGCATGGCTCACTTAGCAATAGGAACTCTAGTCCCAGTTATGGTCATAAGTCAAGGACTACTCGTGCCCTGAAGATGGGAGGGCGGAGAATGGCCCTAAAAGAAACCCATTCCCCCCCCTTAGATTTCAAAGTCATGTAGCCCTCAGGGCAGGGCCTCTGTCTGTCACAAGCTTCCTTCGTGTGTTTGGAAATAAAAGCTCAGCAAAAGGAAACCTTCAATTTCCCTTGATTTCCAGGAGGCCCCCCTGGTCTCAGCGGTGGGCTCAGGCAAATGGGCCTTTGCATCTTGGCCTTTTCCTCGTTTCTTCCAAAACTCCTTCCTGATAAATCAGAAACACTTAAAATGCCTTCTCCATTTTAAACTAATTCAGTGAGTTATCAGAAATGCAAAGCAGGCTGAAAACATGCCATTGTGTGGCGTTTAAAGTATAAAATTCTGTATTCTCGGGAGTGGTTTTACTAAAAACTCTTGGTGGCTTATAAACTGCCTTTTAAGCCCCAGACTTCATAGAGAGTCATTTGTCAGACTGGTGCTCCCTGTCTGGCTATTGGGGAATCTGCTTCTGAACGCCCCACCCCCAAAGAAGAGAAGAGGCGCCAAGGGAGGAGGTGGGCTCCGTCCGCACCAGGTGCCCTTGTCAAAACCTTCTGGGAACATGCCTCTGCCACAGTCCTACCTGCACGCAGCCACCTGTGTCCCCCGTGACAAGGAGACTCCTCACGTGCCAGTCCTTCACTTCAAAGAAGCAGCAGCAGGAGAGCCTTCCTCCGGATCTTAAGGGAGCCCGTCCTTGGGCCAGGGGCTGCCCATTGACCGTCCAGAGGCACAGGGTGGTCCCAGCGCACGAAGCCACCTCGCCCTAGAAAAGCATCCGGAGCACAGTTCAGGCCGACACCCTTCCCGTCGCTCAAGTAAGGCCAGACCGCCAGCATGGACCCGTGCAGGAAAGTGGGCTTGGTCACACGGGAAGAGCCCAGACAGGGGACACAGAGGAGAGGTTGTCACGGAAGCAGAAACTCCACATGCATTGAGCGACTGAACGAGGTCTGCCCAGTCCCCCACCTTCCCTCTTCAGGGAAGATGGTGGGGAAAGTGGGTGCATTCAGAGGGTCCCGGATGAAACCCCCAGTCCCTCCCAGTCAGGATTCGGGTCCAGGTGTGGGACAGAAACAGCCTTGGTGGCACCTGGTGAGAGCAGGGAGGGGGGGTAGCGCATCCATCCTCGCTCTCCTTGAGCTCTTAGTGGCCTTCGATGCCATTGACCCGGGCATCCTTTGGGGCTGGCCGTGGGGTTTGGGGCTGGGGCTGGGCAACAGAGGTTTGCGCTCCCTTCTTCAAGGTGGATGGATGATGGAAGGAACCACGGACCAATTCTTCCCCTTTCTGCTGATTCCCAGCTCCAGAGCCTCTTCCTCTGCCTTGATTTCCACCTGCGACTCCCCTGCTTCCACTCACACATTTCTTTGGGAGGTGTCTGCTGCTTTCCAAAAACTAGCAAGCTGGGAGAGGAGTTTTGTTTCCCAAGATGAACCTGGATGATGCAGACAACGCGAGGTAACCCTGGTTGGATTTGGGGGGCTGGGTGGGGGGAGAGAAGCTTCTGCTATCTCACCAACTGGCATCCAACAACGGCATCTGGTGGCTTGTGTGTAACCAAACACACCAGAAGGCGAATTCTCTTGAAAGCTGAAAGCTCTCAGAGATAACAGCCCTCCTCCTCCCTGATTCAGAAATTGCTTTTAGTGCCCTCTTTCAACATTAGGATCCTATTAAAAACCTCGGTGAAAAGAAAAAAAAATCAATCTGTCGCGCCTCGGGATGGTTTCTCACGGAGAAGAGCACCCATTAAGTCATCATGAAATGTTCATGGATTTGTCAGAAGAACGATGATAAATGAAGGCCTTACCGTTGAATCATTGATGGCAACCGCCGAGAGGCCTGCCTCGTGGGCAGGAAGCCGGGTGAGGCACGTCAACCGGTTCAGGTCCCAGAAGATGCAGGAGCCGTCGGCAGAGCCACTCACCAGGAGGCCGTAGGCCGTGGAAGCGGCCAAGCAGGTCACGGCCTGCGTGTGTCCATACAGAGGCTGGAGAGCAAAGCAAGCGATGAGCACAGCACACACACGCCTCCCCCCCCCCCGAGGGGAGTGGGAGCAAGTCCCAGGGCAGCCTTGGGCCTGCAGACACCCCACCACCACTTGTGCAGTCAGTTTCCAGTTGTTAAATTATGTGATGCCCACCCCTGTGTACAACAACCATTTCTAAAGAGGGTCAAAAGGTCTGAGAAGAGCCAGGAAGGGGCCTGCAAGATCAGGGGCACATCCAGGTGCCCTGCTGAGAAACCCCCCCCCCCCCAATACAACTGAAAGCCCTGTAGAGTCAGTCGCCTGAAAGGGGCTACGTAAGTCGAATGGATGAAATCCTCCCTGATGGACAAAGACACCCCCCACCCCACCCCACCCCCTTGGCTTGCATAACACCCATCCCTCCTTAGTGTTAACACCATCCTTCGTCCAGCGAGGGGCAACCTCTGCACTGATCGGTGGGTGTAGAAAGTCCAAGGAAATCTTCTTTGGGCACTGCTGAAGGCCAACTGGGGCCCTCTGGAGGTCCTCTGGAGGGTCTTCCGGAAGTACAGCAGGAGCCTCAGCTCCGAGGCACCTGGAAAATGGTCCCCCCCCCCCGGTTGAAGGACACCTGGGCTGGGCCACCTTGGCCGCTCTGGAGCCAAGAATGCTGCGAGCCTCGTGGATTGGGACCGGAGGGATCGCAGGAAGGCCGCCTCCCTCCCTTTCTTGGGTGGCTGTGGGGGATGGAGGCTCGCCCGTCCTCCTTCCTCTCACAGGGGGCCATGCCACTGGGTCTTGACAGTTAAGAGATCAGATGGGGAGCTGCAGTCCGGTACAGCCATTCAGTGGCACCAAAGAGGGATCGGGTAGTTTTGTGAAAGAAAAGGCTGTTAATGGCTAGAATAGTCATGACGGTTATGTGCATTTATTTCAAAGTTCCTTCTTCGGATCAATAGATCTCAGGGCAATCAAATACAATTAGCAAAAGCAATAACGCATGCATATACAGGCACCCATCATTCTATTTCGTTTCAGAATGAGTGATATTGTATAAAGATAAGCAAATAAATTAAAGGCAAAAGACAAGATGTAATCTACCTAAATATAGTTTATATTAATTACCGCACTCCACATCTTTCTGTTTTAATAAACCAGTCATATTCTTCCATTTACTCCTTTTACCTCTCTCTTCTTGTACATCTTATCAAGTCCATTTATCCAATTCATCCTTTTTCTTATTTTAATGGTTGGATCATTCAGTCTCTCTATATTATTATTTAAATTTAAATTTTGTTTTTTAATTGTTATATATCTGTGTTTTTAAAAGGCTGTACATCGCCTTGAGTCCTTCGGGAGGGAGGCGGTATAGAAATCAAATAAATAATAACAATAACAATAATAATATATGACCCAAATACTTCAATACACACGAATCCTCGATTCAGTTCTCATTTGTCACCTGTTAATGTTTCTCCTTCTCTTTTCACTGGACACACCTCTGAAGCACACCTCCTCCACACAAAGGTTGTTTCTGCTGCCTCTTTCACATGACAAAGAGCTCCCACAGGCAGCATTTTTCATAATTTTAAGATAACATTAAATCCTTGCAACAGATCAACATTACAGTCCACATATCCTGTTTCCACCATATTAGAATGTACATATCTTAAAATTCCTCCATTTCCCATTTCTTACCAAAGTATGTAAATTCATCCGTCATCCATCTATCTATTGATTGATCTATCTATCTATCTATCTATCTATCTCTCTATCCCTTATGTATCTAACTGTCCACCTATCTAGCTATTTAGCTAACTATCAGCTAGCTAGCTAGCACAAACCTACAGATTGCATTTTATATGCAACTTAGAAACATACAAAGTCTGAAACCTGCTTCAGGAGAGTGGTTCCTGTCGGCCATCCACTAAGCTGGGTCTTTGTCACCCCACCAGTACCATCAGCTTCATAACAGGCCACCATAAATCCATGATGATGGTGTGTGTGCAAAAGATACCTAAACTAATCAAGTTGGTGAAACAGCTAGTGGCTGCATTTATGCAACACCTTAAGTTTGCTTAATGTTAATCTTCAACTAATTGTACTATTTATTGTATTATGACACTGAAAATGAGCTAATGAGCTAAATGAGCTAAAATGAGCCAGGACTAACAGTGTTCCCATAATCTACCTCACTCCTAATTTATTCTCCTACCTTCTCTAGACAGGGTACATCTCTTGCTCTACTATCTATGGTCACAAATGGTCGCATACACATTTCACTGCATTTCGTACCATGTATGACTGTGTATGGGACAAATAAAATTTGATTTGATAATTTGTTCATTGGGTAAAGCAGTTCTTCTATCTTTTCCTCATGGGGAGTAATGGTTAAATAAACCCTGTTCCTAAATCAGAGCTAATCCTGCTAATTTTTCTCTCTTCTCCACCAATTTTTTGTTCCTCTTCACTCCTGATAAGGAACAAGAATTTAAGCCCTTAATGGAATAGAGCAAAGAAAAGTGTGGAAGGTTGTTTTTGGATGTGCATACCTGGCAGGTGGGGGAGATGAGAAATTCTGAGGGAGAATAAACCGACCCCTGCAGGCGTTGCCCCTGAATTGTTACCCCAGCAGCTCCATTCAATCTCAGAAGAGGAATTGGGGCGACCCACCTGCTTCAGAAGTAAGGCCGTGGCTCCCGTTGTGGTCCCGCAGAGGTCCCAGACACAAACAACGGAGCTGCTTCCGGACGTGATGAGGCTGCTGGGTGTGGGAGACACAGCGCAGAGGCAGTCGCCCCAGTCAGCCGGAGCCTCCAGGATGGTCGTCTTCTGCGTGGACCAAGGAGCACCCACGAGGCGGGGGGCAGGGGGGCAGTGGAGAAGAAGACAAGGGAAGAGGTGGAGTGAAATGGATGCAACACTTCCACAACTGCAACACTTATACCAATAGGTTTATGTGGAATTTTAATTAAGTGTTTAAAAAAGAAATACAAAAAAGTTGAAAAGCAAATACGAATTTTGAAATAATTTAATACTTTAATTTAATTTAGTGTTTTCTATAAAATGAGGTCTACCAAATTATTTTTGAATAAAAAGACTGTGCCTTCCTCCTGCAGCCTCCACTGATACCGGCTTCTTTGTCCACATCACAAACACCAACAGACAATTTATAATATCAGAATACTAGTGAATTCATAACAACGAGTATACTGTATTCCTTTCAAAATATATACTCAGAAAGTTTCATATTGCTTATTAACCTGAAAAACGCATCCATCTTATCTGTCTATGCTGCTGAAAGAGGGAAGCAGATTTTTCACTCTTCTATTTAATGCTGTAACCTGTCTTCATTTCAGCATTTCAAGCAAGCTTCTCTTTTTAAACAACCAGGTTGGTTTCCTGGTCGCCTGGCTCCTGGCCCACGGGAGAACCACCATCCACACAGTGGCCAAAGGAGTGTCCCTCCCTGACCGGCCACCTGTCTCGGCTCTAGTGGGTGGGAGTGGCTTGCAAGGCGGGGGGGGGGGGGGCAAGACGCACAGGGCTGCAGAGACAATCCACGTTGAAATAAGTGAAGGCACAGATTAAAAACAAGGCTGCTGAATCCTTCCAGGCAAGGTAAACAGCAGGACTTTCAAAGAGGTATGAAATCAAAGTCACAGGAGATTTTAATTACTGTGACATCTGACAAATTCTAACAAAGCATGAAGTCCTTTCCCGAAATGTCTGACTTTATTTAATGATAAATTTCAGAGGGCAAAGAAGTCAGAGAACGATCAGCAATCCTTTGTATCAACCAATATTTAGTTCAGGAAGTAGGAGAAGCGATAACATGGGTGGAAAGAGAGTGTGATAACCCATAATCTTAAGGGAAGCTCAAACCGAATGTAGCAAAATACATATTTTTTATTTTATTTATTTATTTATTAGATTTATATACCGCCTCTCTCCCGAGAAGCAACTCAGGGCGGTGAACAACCATCTAAAAACAGAAACAATGAATTAATAACAATTAAAAACAAATTAAAAGAATTAAATTAGGTGGTTGATTAAAAATTATAAAATTTCAAACCAATTTCAAACCCCAAATAATTAATGCTAAGCCAGACCGGCCTGTTGGAACAAATTAAGTTTTTAATGCACGCTGGGAGGTCCGCAGGTCTGTGATGGTCCGGATCTCTGGGGGCAATTCATTCCAGAGGGAGGGTGCCCCCACAGAGAAGGCTCGAACCCTCGGGGCTGCCAGATTTTTTTTATTATATGTTTTTATTATGTATATGTTATTATAGTCAGAACAGTGACAGACAGGACTCTCTGGCAGGAAAAGCTAACAAGGAAAGGAGCTGCTTACTCTGCCCGTTTGTCCCACACAATTCCACCAATCAAACTCTGGCTGTAAGTTTGGCACTTTTTAAAAAAAACTAACTGACAATTACTCATCTTCGTTTTGCACACCAGGAGAAATGATGTTGCAGAAAGTGAACGACACGGTCTCCTATATATAACACATTCAAGTACAAAGAGAAAAGTCCAGACTGAAGTTGTTATTACTTTCAATTATGTTTTGCTTTTCTGTCCAATATATGTATTGGGCAGACATATCTATTGAAGGTTTTGTTCAAGAGCTTTTGGTGCATTTGCTAAGTTCTCCAGACCTTTCTTTCCACCTGTGGATGGACCTCCTAAGGCCGTGATGGCGAACCTATGGCAAAAGGGGAAGCGGAATATAGGCAGGCCGTGAAATGCACCCACGGAGGGATGGGCCTATCCATAGGCAAGTGCCCTAACAGGGCAATCTGTAGTTCATGATTACCTGGTCTGATCCAGACTCAGCCAGACAGCAGGTGAAGTCACTGAATCCCCAGCAAAAGGTTTTATTCCATAGTGGAGGAAGCAAAATACGTTCCTTCTCCACAGCCAAAACCCCCTTTTCTGTGCATACAATATGACCAACAGGCCCACGTGGTGCCTCTACAGAAGAGAAAGAAAACAACTTTAGAACATGTTTTACATTTACATTTACATATTTTACATTTACAGGGGAGGAAAATCTGCTACTTGAACCTGTCCCAGAAAGTTTTGTACCATCCAATGTCCAGGATTCGCTCTCTCTCCCCCAATTCCCCTCTTAGAGGCGCCAAGGCTTGGAAACCGCTCCAAATGCCAGAAGAAAGGTCCCTGGATGAGGAGGAGTTACAGTAATGTTCTTTGCACAATGTTTATCCGGTCTGTACCTTTGGGAATAATCGATGACAGTTTCAGATTATACAGATTACTGAGGAAGAGTGCTGGAGAAGGAAAGAGGGAGCTGTTTTTCCCCACTGAATGTTTCTTCAGGCTGACAGCATTTCTGGAGGGATGTGGTTTCGTAAAAAGCTGAGCATGAAAAAGAACCATAAACAAACAAATTACACCAAATCAATGAATCCTGCAAAGTAACATACACGGGCACCAGGAGCTCCACTGTATATTTTTAACGTATTAGTTTTCTTACAAATTATCTTTTATTTCTCAGTGCAAAGGAGTTACGGTAGCAACCAAAAACCTCCTCCCAAAATTACAACGAGCACAGTATTTACATAACAAAGCAGAAATTAAAACTCTAAATGAATAAAAGAGCAGAATTATATTGTCTCACGGGCAGGGAACAGGGGGCTTCAGTCGCTGATGAGAGCGGTTGGCTGATCCTTGCTTCCCTTCAGAAAGGCCTTCAAGGAGGAGAGCACAGCCGCTGGCATTTATTTACTGGGGGTGGGGGGGGCAGTGGCGTGTGTGTGTGTGTGTGTTAAGGACAGGACAGTTAAAGAGCAGAGCAGAGAATTCCTCACCACTTGGTCTGAGAATAGCCTGGCATGAAAACACCGTTCGTCCCCCCCGTCCCCCCCACCACCACCGCTGCTTCCTCACCACGATGCCCCCCACCCCCTTCACTTCTGTTCAGCTGAGCTGTTGGGGGTGGGGAGCACCGCGCACTGATACTCCGCAGCTGGGCCTTCGCCTTTGGCCGAAGCAAAATGCTCCTGATGCCCATGCTAGTCTAGGTGGCAACGTGGGCGCTGGCTGGTCAGCGCCAGTAGAGAGAAATGTCTCCTTAGCAGATAATTTGGGGTCTTTTGCTTGGAGGAATGCACTAACGCCTCCCTGGCTTTCTGGGTCGTTGCCCCTCCTTCTTGCCAAAGTTATCCAGAACGATAACGCCTGCTAGAAGGACAAGAGCCCCTTCTGCTTCCCCAGGGGGGAGGAGGAGGAGGATGCAACCAAGGGAGTCCGCTTAGTCCCCACAAACTGGAATGGTTCTCCCCCAGTCTCCCTCTCTTTCAAGGGCTCCCTGGGGAAGAGTGGCGGCTCCTCAGCGCCAGGGAGCCTCCGAGAAGCGGTGCAGAGGATGCCACCGGATGCTCTGTATGGGAGACGCTTTCTGAAAAGTACCCAAACCCACAACTGCAAACCGCTCTCCACAGAAGCAGCCCAGGTGGCCGAAGGAGACCCGAGCAAAGGGTTGGACTTTGGGCCTTGAATGACTCCTTCGAGGTAGCCGAAGCTGCCGCTTCGTCTTTCTCGAAAGCTGCTGTGGTGGGTGCCTGCCTGCCCTTCTCACAAAAGCTGATCTCCACCTCCTGACCATCTGGGTGAACATTCACAGCTTTGGCTTGCAGTAGTAACTCGAAGGGCTACTCTAACCATTAAATGTATTTATGCTGTAACATTTACTCGTCTTGCGTTCTTGTGTTATAACAGAACGTGTTTTCTGGAGGATTTATCTTTGTGCAAGGAAGGAGATTCGTGCCTGCTTCTAGGACACCTCTTGCTCTGCCAACACTCAGTGGCCGGACATTTCTCCACACAGGGATTCCTCCTCATGACTCAGTGATCTACAGACCGAGATGTAAACGTTGGCACTGAAAGCCCTTTATAAACTTGGAAGGAGAAAAGATTCAAGTCCAACGAGTGAGCTAAGCCATTAAACAATAGCACCTAATAACCTTGATTACTGATTAGGTGAAGAAAAGCTGATATATGATTTTCAAGTTATTGAAGCAAAACAAAATCTATTAAAATGGTGTTAAACTCACAGAGATTATCAGAAAAGTTAGTACATACATGCAGACAAAGACAGAATCTTCACCCTGGCTTGTATCATTTTCTGGAATCATCCAACCATCATTGGATGAATTAATATTATATTAATAAAAACAGGTTTTATTTATATTGCTTCAGTGGTGGCTGGGTGATGCTTGAAAATCAACTGCCTCAAACCAACTTTCTTCTGGCAACTGGGTTACTTTTTCAAGAAATCCAATAACAACGCATCTCAATGTGAGATCAAAATAATAATCCCATTCCTTGTTAATTCTACGCTCACCATTGCTCGAGGGCACCCTGGCCACTGTTTGCATCGTACCTGCTTTGGGATCTGTCCGAAATTGCTGACAAATCCCAGGATGGTGCTCTTGATGAGAGGGTCATCAATGCTGCCCATTTGGACTTGGTCGCTGTAGAAATAGGGGTGGAAGGTGTTCACAGCCTTCACTGCGGCCGGGCCCTGCTGCTTGAAGCCGAAGACGAGGTCGACCCAGTGGTGGAGGTGGCTGCTGACGTAATCGCTCTCCAGGGCCTGAAAACCCAACCCAACCCATTCAGTCACCTGGGCAGCAGGAAGGCCTCCTGCCCCTTCTCACAATGGGTGCGGGGTGAGGTGGGGGGCTAAGTGGGGATGGGTGGCTGAGTGGGGGGGCTTCAGGAAGTCTGCAGGCCTGGTTACCAGTGGATTCATGTATAACTTCCGCTACAAAATATAAAGGCTATGAGGGGGGGGAAAGGGAATCCTATTCTTTTTCGGAGATTTCTCCTTATCTTTATTTTAGACTAAAATAAGGGGGGCAGAGGTCGGCCTTGAGGCCCTTAATATGTGGGGTGCCTCAGGGGTCAGTGCTCTCCCCCCCTGCTGTTTAACATCTATGTAAAGCTGCTCGGTGAGATCATCCGTGGCTTTGGGGTGGATTTCCATCAGTACGCTGATGATACTCAGCTGTACATTTCCACCCCAGGCCACCCCAACGAAGCCGTCGAAGTGATGAACCAGTGCCTGGAGGCTGTGTGGAGTTGGATGGGTCAAAATAGGCTCCAGCTCAACCGGGCCAAGACTGAGTGGCTGTGGTTTCCTGCGCCCAGATACAGCCAGTTCGTTCCATCACTGGCCATGGGGGCGGGGGAGATTGTGACCCCCACGGAAGGGGCTCACAATCTGGGTGTCCTCCTGGATGTACGGCTGTCATTAGAAGACCAGATCGCAGCCGTCACCAGGGGGGCTTTTTATCAGGTCCGAAGGATCTCCCAGTTGTGGCCCTTTCTGGATTGGGGCGCTCTCCGTACAGTCACTTCTGCCCTCATTATCTCTCGCCTAGACTATGGCAACGCTCTCTACATGGGGCTCCCCTTGAAGAGCATCCAGAGGCTGCAGTTAATCCAGAATGCAGCCGCGCGAGTGATCCTGGGGACTCCTCGGAGCTCCCATATTACACCTCTCCTCCGCGAGCTGCACTGGTTCCCTGTGGCCTTCTGGGTGCGATTCAAGGTGTTGGTTCTCACCTTTAAAGCGCTCCATGGCTGGGGACCCGGGTACTTATGGGACCGCCTGTTGCCACCGTCAGCCTCCTGCCGACCTGTGCGTTCCCACAGGGAGGGCCTCCTTGGGGTTCCACTGTCAGGACGGTGTCGTCTGGCAGCCCCGAGGGTACGAGCCTTCTCTGTGGGGGCACCATCCCTTTGGAACAAACTACCCCTGGAGATCCGGATTATCATGGACCTACGGACCTTCCGGCGCGCACTAAAAACCTTTTTGTTCCAACAAGCTGGGCTGGCCTAGTACTATCGGTTGGGGATTTTAAATTTTATTGGTTTTGGTAATTTTAATTGTTAAATTTTAATATTTTTATAATTTGGTTCTAATTGGCCACTGATTTAA
>JAEANM010023237.1:0-11411 GCA_017656035.1 Myanophis thanlyinensis
TATTCTGAGACAGACAGACAGACAGACAGACAGGGCTAAATCCTGGTGTTTTTTTTCTCCTATACATCATAAAGGAAATACTCCCAAGAATCACTCCCTTGTCCATGACAACATCAAAAATGCAACAATGGTTCACAATATTTCAACATTCAAAAATCTTTTGAACTTCTCTACTTACCGCCCCATTTTATTGGCCAGTATCCCAAAGAGATTGGTCCCAATTAGATAAGAGATACTGGCAGGCAGAAAAGCTACCCCTGTAAACAAAAGAAAACCATCTGAAAGGAAAGCATTACAGCATATCCAAGGACAGAAATCCCTCCTGAGCTTTTGCTTAGAATCCTATTGTGTATATGTCTGTACATAAATTAGCTGAATGCAAAAGACATATTCTTCAACAAAAATTAGGAACAAGAGTGCCATTGCAGGTTGTCCTATAAAGAAATTCAGTGTTTAATTGAAAATAGACAATGTATAAGCTCAGTTCTAACAAAAGATACTAAGCATGATAGTTCCATTCAACCTTTTAGAGGCAACTTCCAGTTGCTAAGAGATAGTTACTTCCTGGCTGAACTGCAAAATTTATCTAGTGCTTCATAAAATCCATTGTATTCCAAACAAGTTTCATGGTCAGGTCCTTGCAGGCATTGACCTACTGTATATTAAGCCATCCTTTCCTCCCTTGTTTCTATTTTACATGCTTCACCAACAGAAGAATAATTTGCTTTGCAGTTATAATTGAACCAAAATCAAATATTTGACAGACTGTTGCTTATCATTAATTTATTCTCCTGCAGATGACAGATGTTATCACCAGTATCTCTGTTCGCCTGGAAATGACACAATGGGTTTATGGAAACTTAATCATTGCTGTTTAATTTCCAATAGACTTTTTATTTGTTTTGCAGGTCCTCTGGGGAAATTTATGTTCTTTTTGTTTTGCTAAGAAACAGCAGGCTGAGCAAATTAAAAACAAAATGTCCAAAACTACTCAGTGTATAAATGTCAGCCAATAGCGTCAACTTGATTTTACAACATATCTTTTCAATGTGTTTATATTTCATATTGAAGATCCATTGTATATAATTATAAAGGAACAAACAAAAATGTTCTAATATTTATAATTGTGGATTGGAGATCCTTGAATATGAGATGAAATATGATTCTTTTATAGCTGAGATGGTGTTGAAGTGCAATTCCTAACTTCCCCATCCATTGAAAAAATAATAATCTGAGCCATGTGGAGATACCATAAGAAAGTTTTTTTTTCCAATGAGTCTGCTCTAAATGACATTAAATCTGGACCTCATCCATTGCTGTTTCAATTGTTAAGCAAAACTAATACATGTTTAAGCTTTCCTTTTTCCATGAAATTCATCCTGATGTCAACCCAGTTTTAATTTTATCTTCATCTTTACTTGATAGATTAGAATTGACTAAGAAAGAAAATGTGGCTCAGAGTCACTCAGCGAATATGGTGACAAGCAACGATTTGGACATCTATGCAAGAAACAATGACAAGTGGTGGACAAGGGCCAAGAGTTTCTATTGGTGATGTGTTTTTGCTGTTGTTGTTTTAATCAGGGTGGCATGGATTACATGGTGATGGTGTTCATCTGGGTTCATCACTCAGAGTCAGTGCTGTGAGATGGACAGTTTTATAAATCAAACAAATAAGTGTGCCATTTGGCTCAAGATCAATGCATTGCTCCATTTTTCCCATCCCGTGTATTCAGGAAGACAGAAGCACCTGGGAGAACAAGCTGGGATAGATTCCAACAGGCAATTTAAATTTCTGCCATATCTTGTGAGTGTAAGTTATTGTTTTAAAGCTTTCCATGGTCCTGAAATGCCAGCTTTATCAGCAATCCTTAAATGATTAATGTATTGCACAGAATGTTCCTTCTGGTGATGACCAGAGGAACTGCTCAGATTCCTAATGTTTGGGGATCCACATATTTATTGTTTGCATTAAAAAAAGGAAAAGAAAATCAATGTAGATTCTACCAAAGGCTAAAGATTTGGTATAAAACAAAGGGATAAAACAAAGGATGCCATGCACAAGTGGAGCAAAGGAAATTTCAAGAGATATAAAAATAAGGAGAATTGATATGGCAATAAATAATGGGACAGTATTACAAAACTATGGGAGCACAGGTCTAGAAAGATTGTAGAGAACTTTGTCTCTCATGGATGTTGTCTCCATTCTCATAGTCAGGACCCCTTTGCATAATCATCTCTATATTTGCCATCCTCTTGATAACTTCACCCATCTTCCCCCTTGTTGTTTTTCCAGAAAGGCATAAAGAAGATAGCAAGTCATCCTCAAAGACCCTCTATCTTATCAAGGGTTTCTCTTAGCTAAAGCTAAGCCAGCCTTTAAACTGATTAGGAATCCTCAGTCACTTGGCTAAGCCAAGGTAGCAATTTAATTGTTGTGGCAGAAAGTGTCATTGAGAGCATTATTCCTCCATAAATTCAATTTCAGTGGCTTTTACAGAACAAGACAGCTATTTCATCTCATTATTCCATCTCTGGGGTGGCACATAATTGCCGTATTCTGAGTCACCAACCCTCTGCCTTTAAAGAAGCTTTTTCCTTAATAGCCATAGGCCCAGATTTCACTCTTTCTTTCTCTCTTGACTGTATCAGTTTTCATTAATAGATGAAGAAAGACCCTTTTTACTACATTACTCATATGCATCAGTACACATGAGCCTACAGCTGCTGCTTCCAAGATGACACTGAAAGATAAAGCAGACAGATATGAGACTTGGAATAAAGCTGAAAGACACACAAATCCATACAAGCATTAGAAAGATTACTGTGATTTGGGCAAGGTTGCAGACCAAACAGGAAGTTTATAATAGCATTTCCTATCCAGATGAGGTTAATAGCCAACCTGCATGAACAAATTCCATTTTGAGCCTGTTTCATACAGGAAGAAAGTTATGGTTCTTCCAACTTACTCAAAACCGATGCATCAAAGATACAATACAGTAACAATCCCAAAGTTCCTTTATAATTTCTATACATGCTTTTCATTGGACAGAAGAGGAAATTATCTATTATTTTCATGTCAATTAAATAATTAATTTAATTTTAATTAAATAAACACAATTAAAACAAATCTAGATTTAGATTTAGATGACCCATCTGTTATTTTTAAAGTATGGTTTTCAGCTTGCCGTTCAAAGACCAAGTCCATCCCAAGGAACACAAGTGGTTTTGAAGTCTTCCTGAATTTATTTTAAATACAATTTGCATCTTAATGTAAAATTTAAACACTAAATCTAAACATATTTTATTACCATCCAATTCCTATGAAAACTATCTTTTTTAAAAGAAACTTACCCAGTTGCCATTCTGGGGAGCACATGGTTTGTATCATCCAAATAGGCAAAGTAGCCTCTAAAATAGCAACTCCCATGTTTCCAAAGCAAATTGAACCTGGAGGAAGAGAAAAGATGCAGAGCTTTATTAGTTTTCTTGCAATTAGCAGAGCATCAGCCAGACTCCCACCTCAATTACAGTGTGCAGTTGAGAGCATCACATCTGAAGAAAGGCATGAGAAAAGTAAAACATAGATGGAAAGAAAGACCCTCTTGGCATGCTTGGGAGATTGAAGCCAATGACAAGGGATGGAGGGAACTGATATGTTTTTGGACTTGCAAAACCCCAAATGAGAGTGGACATGATAGCCCTTATTCGGTAACTAAAAGCTATACCAGAGAAAAAGACCAAGAAATGCAGCCTTTGCTCTAGCCTGAGAAGGCAAATGGAAAATATGAAATAACGCCTTTCAGGCAAAAATTTTTTTAGGGAGGACTTCCTACAATTATTCTATTAGTTTGACAATGGAACCTTCTACACAGGCTGAGCTCACATTTATTGGATGTGTTGAAGTTTGCACTGCACGCAATGACCTAATACTGTCAGGTATAAGAATCAGGACTATATATTAAGTTGCTGTGAAGATTTATTGGTCAAGCCTCTACACAAGAATCTAGTCAACTAATGTTCAGCACTAAATTGATATTAGATAAGAGTCAAGAGAATTCAAGAAGAATTGGACTTAGACCATTTATGCGAAGAAAACAACTCTAGGCTGATGAGCCATTTAACTCTGCCCCTAGCTCTGCCTGCTCTTCTCCTACAAATACCCTCTTTAGACTCTCTGATTCTACATTTGTTACATGGGACAATAGAAAGAGTAGGGTGCATTTTGCTTGGAGAGACCAAATGCATAACAGAGGCAATAAAACTTACCTGCTGCAATCAAAATATAGGGATCCCACAACAAGGTCAACAAGGAGGTTCCTTTGATACTCTGGAAAATACACAGAGAAGACAAATATGCTTCAGAGGAAGATGTTCGTTGGAGTTGTTTTGTATTGCATTGTTGAAAAAAAAGCCTACTTTTCTAGCAGCTTTCAGACTTGAAAGAGTTGAAATGCTTGTTTTGCTCTTGATTTTATAACTCCTAATCTGATATTTTAGATTGCTGCTATTAAACAGTCATTTTATTTTTCATTAAAAAGTAAAAGTAAATAGATGTGTAGGATCCTTTGCATCAACAAGTAGTGTAAAAATATTTTAGTATATACATAAAAGGAAATGGGTATTTTTGCCCTACCTCGGGTGAAATCTTTGTTGGATGCAGGATACAAAGCTGCAAAGCTAAAACAGAATATAATTATTTCATGCTTAGAACTATCTTTCCATCTTTTATACTATGGTAATTATGTTCAATTTTATTTCTATTCAGTACCTCAGTTCTCCCTTGACCTTGCCATCTTCTTTGGATGTTTTCTGAGAAGTAAGCCCCACTATGCTCAATGGCATTTATTTCACAGAAAAATTGGCAGCTGGAACTGTCTTTTACAGCTCAATGATTCAAGCCCTGATGTGACTACTTCAAAGGATGACTTACCTCCATCTAAGAGAGCCAAGACTGCCAGGATCAGAAAAGGAGATGATTTCCCAACAAACTCATACATCACACTTCCAAATGGAGCTCCCACTGTAAAGAAAACACATCAGTGGTGCTAATATGAAAAGAGATACACATAATAAAAACAAGTATATGAATATAGACCACATTGTATTTGAGGTTAGTTGTTTGGCAAACTATTCTTTTCCTGCTTCATTTCTGTTTTCTAGACCAAACAGTCCAACCACTTTACTATTTCCAGTAGTATCAAACTATAAAAATATACCTTCTTTGCAGGATGTGATTGAACTTGACCATAAAACTCATCAATTTCCTTGTCTTTTGCATCAGTGGATAACTTAGACAAGGGTTGTCCATGAGGTCTACCTGATAGTATTTGGCCATTGATTATATATTATAGCCAAGAACTGTTTTTACTATATCCTTTCTGATGATCAAAGCTACAATGTTCCTTCTTTGTTGTTGTTGTTGTTTTTGTTGTTGTGCTATATAGTAAACAGTGTGATCTTCTGACTAAATGTTTCCAGTTTCAACCTATTGCAGTTCATTGATACCTGTCAGTGTGTGATCAATTTATTTTATCTTTGATTTTGTTGAATTTTCCCTATGTTCATGCTTCTAATATTTCATGGTCCCATTCCAATTCTGATTTTGCAGGTTTGGATTTTCTCTTCCTGCATATCAATGTAACCTTACCAGAATCACCCTATCAGTGAGATGGGCAATATATACATTTAATAAATAAAATGTCACTAACAATATGCATTATAAATACCATTAATACTCCAAAAGAACTTCAGCTTCTCCCCAGTAGCATGTTGAATATCATCCAATATATGACACTATATTGTCCAGCCATTTAGTTTTCTTGGTCATATACAGGAAAGATTTATCATTGCCTTCTCCCAGCAGGTTGAAAATGATGTATTTATTATTATCACTAAAGTGATCACCTTCCAGTATCTTCCTATAATCCTTGCCACCCAATATAGATTTCTGCTTGTGTTTGGAAGAGGGGGAACAAGAGTAAACTTCATGCCTTGGGTGACCTTATTAGGAGTATCTACTCTTGAATATCTCCCATCTAATGTTCTTCACTTGTTCTTTTCCAGGAATGCTAAGCAATAATTCATATTAGATTGTGTTTACATGCAAAAACCTATTTGGATATACAGCAGATCTATTTTTTTCCAGCTTAGTTGTTGGGAAATGCTACCAGAGAACTACAGACAAAGACAACTGAATAACGAACAGAATCCTAAAGGAAAGCAGCTGGGGAGATGCACCAAAGAGAGCTCTGAGTGAGTTTCTAGGTGCCCTAAAAGTATTAAATGTACATTTACTCACCAAGCACTCCCAAAGCCAGACCTCCCAATGCTATTCCCATTGCATTTCCCCTCTCACAGTCATTGGGGTACACGCTTGCAAGCATCCCCAGACCTGCAAGCAGAGACAGAGTGGAGCCAATCAGTTTTGATTTGCTGAAAATAAGCAACAGGCACGGGTTAGTGTTAGCATTGTTGCACTATGCAGAAGTGAATCACTGAGACTACATTCATGGTCTATAGAATTCTTCTTTTCCCCTGTTCTTTACCACCAACTATTGTGGAAGCTGTAATTTCATCTGTGATAAGAGAGAAAGTATGTTCCCCCAATGTTCCGCCCCAAATCTCCTCCAATATTGAAGATTTTCTTTTTTGTTTGTTTGTTTATCATCCCAAACTTTTCAACTCAATAGATAGATTTTCCCTTTATAATTTCAGTATCAGTCTGTTTACTCCAAGAAGTAAAGTAGAACTGATATAGAAATTATATGTTGCAGGAGGCATATCCTTGGTCCCTTGTTTGAGAACAAGGAATGAGATTGTGAACCCTGAAGCAAACCTGGCTGGGGCCATCTTTGAGGCTTCAGGGTTACCACTAGGTGGGAGGAGGAGGGAAATAGCTGGGGTTTGCAGTCAAAACAAAGGGTTTTCCTGCGGGAACCAAGGTCATTCCAACAGGTGGCTAGGAGAGGAGGAATGAAGTAAACAAGCAACTGGCCAGCATCTCGATTGGACCATGTGATTGATGACTTTGGAAAGGGGGAAAACTTCCTCTTTTTTTTTAATTTTAAAAACAAACTTTATTAAATATATACACTTTAAAATACATGAAATCCATTCACATAATTGTTTTAGCCAAAAACCTGGTCAAAATCCGTTAAGAAATACTCAGATGCGAGGTCAGTTTGGATGACCACAAAGGGTCCCATTTATTCCTAGCCGTGAGCAAAGCTCACGATGAGCTTTTGCTCAGGTCGTAAGTGGAGGAGAAAGGGAAGCCACGGCTTTTTATATTTTGCCGCGGTGTCATTTTCCGCACTTCCCATTGGCTGGGCAGTCCAGCCAATGAGAAGCGATCTTTTGGCAGCCAATCAGCTGCTGGTTCAAAAGTCCGCACAGGCAGACCGGAGTGGAAGCTCCAGCCACGCCTGCGCAGTACATTACACCCCTCCCCTCTTGGATAGAGTGTTCGGGATTTTTGTATCGCGCAGGCGTAATCCTTCAGGTAAGCTGGGCGGTGCCGGGTGTGAGTTGAACGGCGCAGGCTCTGTTCATTTGAGCTGCTGCTGCTGCCATGGACGGACGTGCCGGGGACCTCTTCTGTTCCTGGTGGTTGCGGAGGTGGCGGCAGTGGCGTTGTTTGCAGTGACGGTGGCTGTTGGGCCTCTGCAGCTGGTAGAGGTGTTAGACAGGCCCTAGGTATGTAGTGCGCGACTCCCCCCGGGTAGTCTACTTCCCTTAAGTTGTTTGGCTCCCCCTCCCCACAGGGTTCGTTCTCATTTAATATTCTTCCCCGTAGTTGATCGATGTGCCATTTCCAGGTGCGGCCATCGTTTATTTTTACTTCATAAGATTTGGGCCCGGTTGACCGGCTGATAGTCCCAGGCACCCATTTGGGTGGGCTTGGGTAATTTCTTGCTTATAGCCCTTCCCCCTCTAAGAAAGTTCTTACCCTGGGAGGACAGTGTGGGAAGAGGGGGGGTCATCTGGGTGGACTCTGCTCAGGGGAATCTTTATTTTTCACCCCATTAAGAGTTCAGCAGGGCTACGGTTGGAGGTCGGGGAGGGGGTGGAATGTTGGGCGAGGAGAAAAGTGTTTATTTTTTGTTGCAAATTGCCAGAATGCATGCAGTTGATGGCTTCCTTCATTGTTCGCATGGCCCATTCTGCCCATCCATTTGCCATGGGCCTGTAAGGGGCGGAGGTGGTGTGGCGGATCCCCAGGCTGTTGAGGAAATCTTCAAAGCCGGCAGCTATGAATTGGGGGCCGTTGTCAGATACTAGGACATCCAGAATGCCATGTGTTGCAAAAGTGGCCTGTAAGGCGGCTATGGTGGCTTCGGTGGAGGTTGAACGCATTGGTTGGACCTCGGTCCAGTTGGAATGGGCATCCACGGTGATGAGAAGCATTTTGCCCTGAACTGGTCCTGCAAAGTCCACATGGATTCGGGACCAGGGGTTCTGAGTGGTGTCCCATTTTGATGCTGGGGCTGCTGGAGGGGCAGCATGTGATGCTTGGCATGGGGGGCAAAGTTTGACTTTGTCCTCGATGTCATTGTCGAGTCCGGGCCACCACACGTAACTTCTGGCCAACGATTTCATTCGTACCATGCCCAGGTGGCCCTCATGGATGGCTGTGAGGATCTGTTTCCGCAATTGGGGGGGTATGATGACTCTGTGTCCCCACAGGAGGCAACCCCACTGAGTGGAAAGTTCAGACTTCTATTTTCAAAAGGTTTGAACTGGTTTCCTATCCACGTTGGGGGCCACTCCTTGAGCACCCATTGCAGGACGGCTGCAAGGGTGAGATCGCTTGTTGTATGTTTTGCGATGATGTCTGCTGTGACAGGGTTGTCTGGAATGTGTTCAATTAGTAGCAAAGGGAGGGTTGGGGCCGGATCGTGGGGGGTGGATGGTAGCGGGCAGCGGCTGAGGGCATCAGTGTGTGGTATTTGTGCCCCGGGGCGGTGCTCCAATGTGTATGAGTAAGCTGCCAGGAATTCTATCCAGCGAGTCATGCGGGGGGAGAGTACTTGTGGGGTTTGTTTGTTCCCGGCGATGAGGCCCAGGAGGGGTTTGTGGTCGGTTACAAGTGTGAATTTCTGGCCATAAAGGTAGTCATGGAAATGTTTGATCCCTGCCACAGCGGCCAGCGCCTCCTTGTCTAGTTGGCTATAGTTCCTTTCAGATGCAGCAAGGGTCCAGGAATAGAATGCTATAGGCGCTGTATGGCCATCAGGAAACACATGGCTGAGAACTGCCCCCACACCATAAGGTGACGCGTCGCAGGTTAGCTCAACTGGTGTAGATTCACTATATTGAACCAGGAGGCTGTTAGAAGTGACCAATGCCTTAACAGCTTGGAATGCCCTTTGTTCCGTTTCCCCCCAGTGCCACATCGTTTTATTTAGCAGTTTATGGAGAGGTTCGGCAATTGTGGCTTTTTGCCTCAAAAACATGCTGTAAAAGTTAAGGAGTCCCAAGAATGCTTGCAGCTCTGTTTTGTTGGAGGGGGGGGCGTCGTGAATGGCCGCAATTTTAATTCTAGTGGGGTGTATCCCCACTGCATCTATTCTAAATCCCAAGAACTCGACTTCGGGGATGCCTATTAACACTTGTTTTTATTGAGTTTAAGTCCCGCGTCCTGGAACCTCTGGAGGGTCGTCCTGAGCCTGGTGATGAGTTCTTGGTGGTTAGCAGCAGCCACCAGGACGTCATCAAAATATGGGGTTACTCCAGGAATGCTCTGTAACAAACGTTCCATTAGGGACTGGAATATTCCCGGGGCTGTGCTAACCCCAAATTGTAAATGTGTGCACTTAAATGCCCCCCTATGGGTGACTATGGTTTGGGCTTCTGCTGTCTGTTCATCCACAGGTAATTGTTGGTATGCTTGTGCCAGGTCTAGTTTAGCAAAAAGTTTTCCTTGACCCAGGGAATGGAGGAGGTGCTGTATGACTGGGACTGGATACGCATTCCATTGTAATGCTTTATTAATTGAGCACTTATAATCAGCACATACACGGAGAGAACCATCTGGCTTAATTGGGGTGACAATGGGGGTCTCCCACCTGGCATAGTCAATTGGCACTAAGATGCCCTGGGCTATTAATTTGTCCAATTGTTCATCCACCTTAGGTTTGAGGGCTAGGGGCATTCTCCAGGGCTTAAGTTGGATTGGAGGAATTGAGGGGTTGAGGCTGAATGATATAGGGGTCCCCTTATATTTCCCCAGCTCACCGTTAAAGACGTCTGCAAATTCTGCAACGATGTCATCTTTGGTGTTGGTTCCAGTGGTGGTGTGGTTAATGGTTCCCTCTTCTTTGAGGGTTAATTTCAGCTGCCAAATCCAATCTCTCCCCAATAGGTGTGGAAATTCCCTCTCCATTATTACTATTGGCAGGTAGCCCCGGAATTGTTTGTGTTGCACGAGGACATTGATTTGTCCCAGGAGGGGAATTGATTTGCCTTGGCAATCTCTTAGGGCAGTTTGTTCCCCTTCTGAGTGGTTGGCATCAGAGACCTCAGTGTTTGCCATGATATGATAGTTACTGGGGAGCCTGAGTCTATTTGGAATTTGCAGTTCTGCCCTTTGATGCTCACCATGGTGCTGAATTCTCTGGAGGTTTTTCCGTAAGTTGAGGTTTGCTGAACGTCTGCAAGGATGGTCCAGCAGCCCTCAATTGATCTTCTGGGTGTGTTGTTGGGCCATTTTTCATTGTTTCCTGGTCCCTCTTGGGTTGGATGCCTCGTGAGCCTCGTGGTGGTCCCGCGGGTTGCTGTTGGGTTGGTGAGGTTGCCCGACAGGCACGGGCTATATGCCCCTTTTTTGAACAGTAACTGCAGATTGTATGCAGAAAGGGGCAGTTACAGCGCGGATGATTCCCATTGCATCCAGCACAAGGATTGTGGCGGGGTCTGGTGGCCATTTTGGGGTCCCTCGTGACCCTGACCAGGTGGAGGTCGCCATCTTGGGGGTCCCTCATGGTCCTACGTGGGTTATGGTCGCCATCTTGGTATGAGTCATCATCCTCTTCTTCATCATAAGTTGCTTGGAACACTTGGCCCACTCGCCTTGTTGGGAGGTACGATGCCTCGGCACTCATTGCCTCTTCAATCGCTATAGTCAGTGAGCAATTTGGTCTGGCTACGAGGTGATGTTTGAGCTTTTCGTTGTGCAGTCCCCACACCAATTTGTCCCATATCATATCGTCCAGTTCTGGGCCGAACTTACAGTTTCCCGCTAAAATTCTCAGGGCTGCTAGGTAGTTGGCGATAGACTCTCCGTCCTTTTGTGTTCTTTCGAACAGTTGGAACCTTCTAAATAGTATAGAACAGGGGTGTCAAACTCATTTTGGTCTGGGGGCCGAATACAGCTTAATCTGATCTCAAGCGGGCCGGGCCGCATGATT
>JAEANM010023238.1:0-11411 GCA_017656035.1 Myanophis thanlyinensis
TTATTTTTCTAGTTTCCTAAATTATTAAAATCTGGATTAAATCAGTTCTTACTTTAGGTTCATGAAATGGCGCCATTTCATCGCATCCTATTCTGGCCCGGCCGCTCTGTCAAATTTTAGAAACCATTGTGGCCCGTGAGTCAAAAAGTTTGCCCAGCCCTGGTTTAGATAGATTAGATGTTTACTCCCAAGTGGAGATCATTAAACAGCACCGAACTACTTTTGAGTTGATCCTTCCTACTTGAATGCAACACACACTGAAGTAAATCCATTCAATTTTCTCTTCTGAAGGTCAGAGTGGTATGCTTGTCCTCTGAGGACCAGGAACTGGAGATCAGTTTTATTATTAAGCCCGGTCTTTGTCTTTGGAATTGAAGCTGGCCTTTCACCATGTCAAGCGAAGCAGAAACAGTCAGTGTCAACAGTCAACAGCCAACTGCCCAGCAGCAAACACCACTCAAACCACAGCCTTCCAAAAAAGAGAAAAAGAAAGGTAAGGTGTAAAAAGTGAATTCAGAAGGTGGATCATTTTTTGAAACCACCAGGAAAAGACTTGAGGAAACAGCCTGGTGCAAATCAAAACAGGATGGAGTACTTGTTTCAGTCCAGTCTGAATTAGACCAAGCTCATAATTTGGTGCTTGGGATTGTCCAAAGGATGGGATATACTTCTCTGATGATTAAAATGCATGAAGGTATCTGTGAGTAAATAGCAACTGAAAAAGCAGATAGCAAGAGGAGTCGTTTGCCAGGGGATGCTTGTACAACAAAGTTCATGCCAAATGTATGTTAGGCATTTGCAAACTGATGCAAGAACAGAAAATGTATTCAGGAAAATGCAACGATAAAATGAATAGATGTGGTGGGTACAGTGGTCCAGTTGCAGAAAATCTTGAACCTGATTCTTAGGAAACTTTAATATATTTTATAGGGTGCAAAAATATACATCAGTCTCTTGAATATCCGTCTATCCTTTTTACTTTATGTTATTATGAATTGAAAATAAACTGTAATTGGAATTTTGCATTAGACTGCCCTCTTATGGTCTTTCCATACATTGCAGAATTCTTTGACTTCAAAAAGTGATTAGGTCAGCCTTGGCTCTTCCAACTTTTATGTGTATCTAACCTTCTGTTCAGAGAATTGACCCTTTGTGCTCCTCCATACACAATTATAGCTCACATATATTTATAGCGAGTGCAACCCGAGAGAATTACTAACGTGAATGCCTGCTTATTGCATCCAGAAGGAGGGCTAATCATTTATTAAATACGATACACTGGATGAGGGGCACTGGCTGTTATAAAATGCATGCTGTACTCTATTATCTATAGCCACAGCAAGAGTTCAGATGGGCTTACATGAATTAAACTGGCTTTTCAGGATTGGAAAAGACAGAGGAATTCCTTTTGGCCAGATTTCAAGGTGATGGGGTAAAATACAAGGCCAAATTGATTGGTGTTGATGATGTTCCAGAAGCAAGAGGAGACAAAATGAGCCAAGATTCAATGATGAAATTAAAGGTAGGTTTGAGTAATCCCTTGCAAGTTTAAGTCTTATTAAACCTATAGATATGTCATATCACGTCCATAGATATGGCTTTTTGTCTAAGAAGACCATCTCTAGCATTAAAGATGATGGATTGTGAGGTCCTTGGTGGTCTCTGAGCTTGGTTGTTTTCTTGGAGGCATTTCATTACCCAACTAGGTAACACCATCAGTGATCTGATAGGGGATGGTGATGGATCGATGACAATGGACAGGATGTGCTTGCAAATCTAGATTTACCAGAATTTTTGGAGCTATTCATTATTGCATCCTGACACAGACTTAATTTGGAGTTGGGCCAAATGTCATGTTTGTGACTTTTATAAAACAAGTATTTGAAGAAGAGAATATCTAGAATTTCTGCACAGGGAAAAAAAAAGGAAACTTTGCTAGAACAAGAAGTGTTCCGAGTCTTGTATAAATTGTATTTAGCTTTCTGGCTTTTCTTCATATTTTCCATCAAAAAACTTTATTTACTGGGGCAGGAGAAGTAAGGTTCAAGACTTGTATATTTTCTAATATAGGTCAAACATTTTGATAAATCTCCATATTTTGAAAAGTGATCGTTCATTATGCTGCATCCCAATCTGAACCGGACTGCAAAAATCAAGGGATGGATTGGATTCCTGCCAGTCAAAGCAGGACATTTGTAACTTTGTGGCTTCATTTTTCTTTGGATGGAAGCACTAAAAGACCCAAATAGTTTTTACATTTAAGGGGGGAAAAACAAAGTCAAGTGAACCTATTTGAATAATGACACTTTTTCACTTATTTTATTTCCTTTTATTTAATTTATTTATTTAATGAATTGATTCATCTAATATGCTGGCTTTTTGATTAATAGGGAATGGCAGTTGCAGCCCGTTCCCAGGGACAGCACAAGCAGAAAGTATGGGTGAACATTTCTCTTGCTGGGATCAAAATCTTGGATGAAAAGACCGGGGTGAGTTCTATTCTTCTGTAGGGGAGTCGGATTCTGTTTAGAGGTCTACCTGCTTACTGAAACAGGGAAAAGCTAGTTTTCATTCTAAATCTTTCTTACTCTCAAGCACTGTGTCTACACCGAACCTGGAGTTCCTGCTATAAATCTGTGTTAGAATGGATAGATGGATTATGCATCTGGATTAAGTATATCCTGTTCTTAACTTTAAAAAAAAATTACCTACCTGCAAACTCTTGCTGCACTTTATGAATCACTCTGTAAAATTGGATTAGCTCTGATTTGCAAACAGCAAATGAGGAATTAACATTGAGGCACATAGGTGAAAGGAAAATCAACATCTTTAATCACTATCTGACTTCTTGTCCTATATTCCTTGTTCTAAACTGAAACTTAACTTCTCTTATATCAAATACCTTTGAATCTCATGACAGCATCTGGGGTTTCCGGTTCTATGATCGACATGTATGACTTATTCAGGAGCACTTAGCTTTCTAGATCTTGGTACTGGTAATTCAAACTACAAGTTAGACTATAATGAAGTTCGTTTGCTTTTTGCTTAGGGTAATGTATAGACCCAGCCAAGTATGATTTAGTCAGCCAACTACCGTATTTTTCAGCATATAAGACTCACTCCCCTGCCAAAAAAAGTGGGTGAAAATTGTGGTGCATTTTATGCCCCGAATACAGCGTTTTTTGGCCTCCCGAGCCAAACAAGGCTCGTGCATCCTATTTTAACCAAAAATGGACCATTTTGGGCCCCCATGTGTCTTGTATTACCTCTCCCCAGCCCCCAGAGGCATTTTGAAGGCCTCCAGAACCCTCTGCGCAGCTCATTTTTGCCCAAAAAATGGGCAAAAAAGGGCCATTTTTTGATAAAAAATCAGCTGCACAGAGGCCAAAACCATTTTTCCCCTTGTTTTCTTCTTCCAAAGTCTAGGTGCGTCTTATATTCCTGTGCATCTTATACTCTGAAAAATACGGTAATTTCTGTGTCACTTGGTTTGATTTTAGGTGATTGAGCATGAGCATCCAGTCAACAAAATCTCTTTCATTGCTCGAGATGTGACTGACAACCGAGCCTTTGGCTATGTCTGTGGGGGAGAAGGGCAGCACCAGTTCTTTGCCATCAAAACATCACAACAAGTAAGAAAGATAATAATGCAAGAGTAATGATTGGGATGGACGCTCCCGGGTGATGATCCTAAGATGATCCTAGAGTATTGTAGAGTCGATTAATAACTGAGATACTACACAATTGCTCTTAGTTGTCCAGGCCCAGAGTACTCTTTTCTCTTTGGATGGTTCTTAGCACAATCATTTATATTTCTCAAAACTATATATCTGCCATTTAAAGAACTTGTAATTCAAGCACTTGAATTGCCTGCTTTTTTTTAGAAAATGCATCTCACTTGCATTTCTTTTCTTAGGCTGAACCTCTAGTTGTAGATCTGAAGGATCTCTTCCAAGTAATCTACAACATGAAGAAAAAAGAAGAGGATGATAAGAAGAAGGTAATGCTGTTTCATGGTAAACTCGACAGATTTCAGACTACATCGTAATTGAATATAAAGCTGGAAAATGCTTCAGTTGATTCTCAAATGTTTGCAACATCTTGAACTTATAACTGAATTATAGGGCTGTATAGTATCTTCAAATGGGCCCTTTGCTTGGATGAAAGTCTGAGCATATTGCTTGCGCATAAATACTGTGGTATTTTGCTCTTTAATTGGTGTCCTGGATGTGGTGCTTCAGCTGACAACAATGGCTTTTGTCAACTATAGTGGCAAGGGAGGGGAAGGCCCTATGAATTTTCCAGTTCCCTCATAGGTTGCACAGCCACAAAGCTGCATCTCATTGATTCAGCAGCCTGCCGTCCACACTTCAAAAAATGCTTTTTTTTTTTTTTTCAAAGAATGAATGGCTGCTGGGCCAATATTGCTGCTAGTCTGGGTGGGATTGTAATTTGAGAGGTCTGTTTGATTGGAGAGCCCCAGAGTCTTGTCCATGTCCAATGGCAACCATAGCTTGCTGCTTAGAAAGCACGCACAGTATCCAGATGTAGCCTTTAATTTTAAAATAGTTGGAAGATAATAGTGCTAATACTGTATTGGATATACGTTTATACCTAAACACTGTTTAAACAGACAGTAACAATCACAAGATAATACAAATCCAATGCCAACAATACAGGTAGTCTTCAACTTAGGACCACCGCTGAGCCCAAAATTTCTATCGCTAAGTGAAACATTTGTTAAGAGAATTTTGTCCCATTTCATGTCATAATGGTTAAGGGAATCACTGTACTTGTTAATTTAGTGGCAGTGTTGTTAAGTGAAATGGCTTTCCCATTGACTTAGCTTGTCAGAAGATTTCAAAAGGTGATCACATGACCCCTGACACTGCCGCAGTCATAAATGTGAACAAATTCCCAGGCGTCCTAATTTTGATCACATGACCATGGGGACGGCTGCAATGATCGTAAGTCTGAAAAACAGTCATGTCACTTTTTTCAGCACTGTTGTAACTTTGGTCACTAAATGAACTCTTGTTCACCTGTACATAATCAACTTAACACAGCAGGATGCTGGCTAGGGAATTCTGAGAGTTGAAGCCCACGTTGTTTTAGAGTTGCCAAGTTTGAGAAACACTGATCTGAACAACTTTTCATGAATATTCTTGATGGAAGTCTTTTCTTCTATTTCAGAACGAAGAGGCCAGTAAAACGGAGGTAAGAAAGACGTTTCTTATGGGGCAAGTTATATATCAGCATAGCAATACTATAGATTTCTTAAACCTGACTTAAATTTTGTTTATTTCCAGAATGGTAATGATGAAGCAACTACTGATCAAGTTGGCAAAATAAAGCTGGTATGTAGAACTTTCTAACCTGAAGAGCAGGTTAATAAGGCTTCCGAGTGGTGGTTAAACCAGAACGGGTTACATTATTGCTGCAAACTTTGACTGAACTGATAGAGCTAGTTTGTCTCACAGCTTAATGCAACAACAGCTTGGTTTTTTTCCAGCATTCCTGTGTCTGCTGTTGTTTGGACTTGAGTGACTTTATAGACTGAAGTGTGGAATCCTAACTGTTACAAACTTTGTACTTTAGGGTGTCGACCAGATGGATCTATTTGGAGACATGTCTACTCCTCCTGACCTCAACAGTCCCACAGTGAGTAGAAAATAATGGCTGCCTTCAAAAATCAGGAAAATTTTTGAAAGTCCTCTTTCTGGATGTTCTCCTGTCATTCCTGGATGATGAAGTGATCCTCTATAGACCGTCCTTTGTATAAAAGGATCTTGATGGAAAGACTTTGAACCAAACTGCAGATTGTACTATTGATTGATTGATTGATGCCAGAGGCTGATTATAGCTTTGTATATAAGGAATTGATCAGTATCTAAGGAAGAATACATAGCATAAACTGAGTTCCCCTAAAGTATCTTTGCATAGTTTTGGCTGGCTTGATTAATAATGATAACTTAAGTGATAGTACAGAAACACACGGGCAGAGCAGAAGGTTATAATAAATGAGTGTAAAAAAAGAAGCTTGGAGGAAGAGAGATGGAAACATTTAGCAGAGTTTATTTGAAGAAACTGCCTTAATACACTTGGTTTGATAATTAGCTAGATTTGGAAAGCTCTTGATCAAACACTGCTACGAGCAAGTCATCACGACATCCAACATTGCATATTCAGGGCTGTTTCGGTACAAGCCCATATAACTTCCTCCATCTACCACTGTTTCCTGACCAGGTATGGATAATCGTGTCTCCAGTAGGAGTGTTTTCACAACACACAAAGTCAATCCAGTTGATGAATGTGCAAATGCATTCAGCAACCTAAAACCCTTGGCTCCTTGTTATAAACTGTGGCTTTTTGGTGCCTCAATCTACTGTCTGTATTTGGAAGAGTCACCGTTTCTTCTTAGAATGAATGAGAATTTAAAGTCTGTCTAATTGTTATTTTGATTCTAGCTCATGCTAACTGTAAATGATGCCTGCTCTGATGTTTAACCTATGCTTAAGTCATAGAAGAAAACAAAAACTGTGGTTAAAGAATTACCGAAACGGTTGATGTCATGACTGTTTTTATATATTTATTATTTTAGTGAATTGTTGTGTGCTGTCCAAGGACTCTTTTTGTGAGATGGATGGCCTTATAAATGTGATCATTAAATAAATAAAACAGGAGATTAGATGCTTGTTACATGCATGTTCCAAGCCTGATTGGTTCGATGTATTATTATCCATTTATAAATCCCAACCGAGATTGAACAGCTGGTTCAATAAGAACGATGTCTTCAAACCTTTATTATCAGAGTACAACATGTGTCCAATGAGATCTTTCTGCCATAGATGCACATTTTCTTTAAAAAAAATCCATTTCAAATCTGCTTGCTTTTCATTTTTTTTTAATCAAGAGCTCATGAGACTACTTGCACACATGCTAATCTGTCTTCTTTCCCAAACCTAATAGGAGGAGGAAAAAGAGATCCTGTTAGTGGATTTAAACTCTGAGATTGAGGCCCCTCCAACTTCTCTCAAAGGGGAGGACCTTTTCTTGAACGACATCACGCCTTCCCTGCCATTGCCAAAGCTGCAGCCGCCGCCTTTCTTGCCTGAAAACGCTTTCTCTGCGAACCTCAGCTTCTTTCCTACCCCCAGCCCTGACCCTTTCCGTGACGACCCTTTCACGCAAGCTGACCAATTGGCACCCCCTTCCCTTGATTCCTCTTCTTTAAAAACTTCCAGTCGGAAGACGGAGAACAGTGGTGTGAACGGGGACATAGACTACTTTGGGAAAGAGTTTGATCAGATTTCCAACCGGACTAGCAAGCAGGAAGTGTCGGCCAGCCAATGGCTGCTTGAAAGTAAATCGTCACATTTAGCAGTGAAGACATCCGACGGGGTGCCGGAAAGAGAACAGAATGGTTTCGTGGCCAAGTCCCCCTTGAGTGTCTTTGCAGAAAGCTCTCCCAAAGGAACGCCTGTGCAGAACGGGGTGCGGCTAGATTTTGATAGCAGCTACCAGTCAATGCCACAAGACTCCATCACAATTAGCCCACCTCCACAAAGTACAAAGCCAGGAAGAGGAAGGAGGACTGTTCAGGTGAACGTTGGGGCATGCACAACGTGGTAATATGCATGTTTTCTACTTGGAGTAGGTGAAGGCAGTTCTTTCCTTCTCTTCCCTGAAAGCTCTGCTGGCAAGAAAGCTTTCTTTACCTTCACTCTCTATAAATGCTGCAGCCACTGTGAACTTAAAAAATTTTTTTCTCTCTCTAGAATCATTCTTTCCTAACCTTGCTTTCTTTCTCCTAACGCTGCCATATATTTGTATCTTGGGTAAGTAAGACACTTGGAACTAGTTACTGCATGCCTTAAGCATCATTGTTTTGGAAGAAACGCCGTGTTTTCTTTGCATGGTTCAAGTAGCAGAATCTGGTGTGGGATGATCAACCATGTATAATGGACCTCAAAGGTCTGGAAATGAGATCAAGGAGAGATACATAAACAATCTTGGTTTTCTTTTTTCTTTTTTTAATTTTTTTTTGAAGGCTTGGTTTTCTGATATAAACTTGAAACTAGTGCAAGATAACCCTCCTGAAAGCTACACCTTGTGTTAATTTGTGCTGTAAAAACAAGAGACCCCAGCAGTCTAGTACTAATGAGAACCATCTCAACTATAGGCTTGGACTGAAAGATTTTTCAGGAATGTCGTGTTTTCATTTTTTAAGAAGGCATGGACGGGGAGGGCAGGTGATTAAAACTAGGATGAGATTTAGGTTGAATACCATCAATTCAAGCTGCTTTAGACTGATTTTGGCAGCTCTGTGAGACAAAAGCAGCACAAACAGACACGGATATATGGACCGGAGGTAGAAGGAGTAGAAACTGAGGATGCAAAAAGTTGCAGTCTGCAAAACCAAAACTGATTTACCTCAAGCCTGATTTTTCTCTGCCCAATAAAAGCAGACAAAAGAAGACAATAAGACCAAAATTAAAATAAATGAAAACCTATTTTGCAGAAGAGGTGCCAGAATGAGCTTCCCTGAATCTGGATATTTTGCTTATATCCTCTGCATGGACTTAGCTGAAAATTAAGTATAATTGATCTTTGAGGAAGGAATAGTTGTATGTGCAAACTTATCCCATTCTTTCTTTATTTAGAAAGATAGGTTGATAGAGTGATTATGCTTTGTATTTTGGACTTAGAACCGGATTACTCAAGGTATACCCCCAGTTAAAGGCCTATCTTAAAAAAGTAAGTTTGAGCATTAACTACTGAGTTTGATAAAAGGGCTTGCCCATTGTAGTAGACTCATATCAGTTCAATAAAATAAAACCTTGCTGGAGGAAAACATTTTGAGTTATTAATAAAATATTGCAGCATACAGCCTGCTGAAGTTCTGAGATACTAAGGTCCACGCTTTGTCTCACAGGAAAAAGTCTTATTGGCCAAGTTTGTTACCATTAGGCTTCTGTTGGATGTTGGGTTTGGGCAGACAAAACAGACCTTATTGTGCAACTGATGAGTTGGCTTAAGTTGGCCAAAGTGCTGCTCAGGTTTGTTTCCAGTAGAAGAAAATGTATGAATATGTAACTCTGGTTTGAACTATGGACTTATTGGTGCTCTCTGAGCTTGGTTGTTTACTTGTATACAATGCATTACCCAACTACAGTAGGTAATGTCATCAGTGTGAGTAAATGTGAGGTTTGTTATCTGTTTATAATAGCTTCCCCTGCTAATTTGGGTTGGAGATTAGTTTCCTCCTTGGTGATTCTTTGATTAAAGTATTAGTTTCTGCTTAATTGTATGTCTGGTATTGATCACTGCTTATCTAGGTTTTTTGTTTACTTCTTGGATTTTTTTTTAACTCTTTGTGTCGAACTGTATACAGTTTTACCTCTATTTGTCTACTGAGGATTGATTTGCCTGAATGCCAAACCTACAAGAATTCCCTAGTATTTTTTCAGCTGGGCTTGATGTAAAGCATGGGTATCCATCCTTCTGGCTTGCCTAGGTCACACTGAATGAAGATGAATTGTTTTGGGCTACATATAAAGTATATAATATAATAAATGTATATAAATCACATAATAATGTGAAAAGTTTGTGAGCTTGTGGAGCTGCAATATTAGCTGTCCAAGGCGGTGGTGAATTGGACACGCTTGATCAAAAGTGTATCAGTTTGCCTGTTGAGACTATGGTTGAGACTGTCCGTGTGTTCTGAAATTAATCAATTTTTCATTGAGGTTTATTTCTTTATTAAATGTGGAAAGCATCTTTCCTATAAGAGCTGACCACATGTTACCTGAGAGATAGGTTGGGTTTAGACCAACTTGGACATGAGTTTCTATCGTTGACTGGATCACAGTTTCACTCCGTTTCCCAAATCCTAGTGCCAAAACTTTGCTTACTCTTCTTACACTGATTAATTATCATTTTATTGCAAACTGGTTTGACTGTTCTGGCATTGGATGTGCAATGGCATTAATGCTAGCATTTAACTAATTCTAACCAGGTTAATTTCTTCAGGGATATACCATATTTTTCAGACAATAAGACGCACCTGAGTTTAGAGGAGGAAAACAAAAAAAAAATAGTTTGGGGGCTCTGCACATCCTATTTTTGCCCTCCCTGGCCCCCAGAAACACTCTGCCAGCCAAAAATGGGCCCATTTTTGACCTCCCAAGACCTCCGTGCATCCCGTACTTGCCCATCCCAGCCCCAGAAGCACGCTGCTGGCCAAAAATAAGATGCAGTGAGGCCTTCGGAGGCCAAAAATGGTCCCATAATCACTCCATAAGATGCACAGACATTTCCATCCACTTTGGGGAGACAAAAAAAGTGCATCTTATAGTCTGGAAAATACGGTATTTAATATATGCTTCTGAATTTATATACAAAAGTAATCGCCAGATGTCACTCTTTTGGGGCTGTTTATTCAGTTTGAGTGTAGCCCAGTGCTTCTGCGTTAGAGAGGCCGCTTGTCAAAATGACACAAAATTGTTCTTTGCAATAAAATGCTCTTGGCAATTGATGTTGCGCCATCATTTACAGGAAGCTGCACATGAAAGCTCTGCAGGCCAAAACTGTAAACATTGCAAAGTCTTCCTTTGTTGTTTTTCCAGATTTTTTAGAAAAGAATTTACCCTATTAAAGGAGCATAGACTTCTATTGATTTGCGCATCTCTGTACCTGATGTTTCTTAAGCATGTCGCCCAATTTAATATGAACTGAAATCATTTTCTGGGAATTGATCACTCACATCTTACATTTCTAGCTTGGTTTTGTTGCTGGAATGTCACAATGTTGCTGAGCAGATTGGGGTGCTGGTAGCAATAAAGCATGATTAAAGACACTTAACTCCAAGTAACAGAAGATTTTCTGTGCAAAAAACAACAACAGCCTTTCTAATGAAGGCTCCCTCTGGTTTCTTTCTAGAATGCAGCCAGCGACTTGTTTGGTCCTGATATTTTTGCTCCTGGATATTCTGCAGCAAGCACTCTGACTACTCCAGGGCAGCCTTCTGTACAAACTAACCCACTTGATCTCTTCAAAACCAATCCTCCTACAGCAGCTCCCATACCTGGACTAGGTTGGTAAAGATTGTGAAACACAAACCTAACTACATACAGTATTAGCTGAGTATATTGAATTAATTATGCACATGTTCTTAGTTTATGGTCCAGGGTGTTATGCTGGGGGTGTCAAACTCAAGGGCTGGGAGCCAGATGTGCAGGCAGGGTGCTTAAGATCTAAGTGGGCTTGTCCTGGAAATAGTGAAGGGACTGGCCTGAGTGCTCCACCAGTGAAAACAGGCTCCTGAGCTCTATTCTCAGCTGCGACGGCCTCCTGCAACCCTCTGCCAGTGAAAAAGGAGCTCGGGAGGGCCGCATGCGGCCCTCCCGAGC
>JAEANM010023239.1:0-11411 GCA_017656035.1 Myanophis thanlyinensis
AATAAATAACTAAATAAATAAATAAAATAAATTGGAGTCCTATGCAACAAAATGCAGTACCATAGTGAAAAATACTAGGATTCGGCATGTAAGTAGGAAAAAACCAAATACAAAGCACAGGATAGGCGATACCTGGCTGAGAATTTATACCTGTGTGAAAGATCTGGATATCCTGGCAGACTATTCTGTAGCTACTAAAAGAGCCAATGCAATCTTGGGCTGCATCAACAACAGAGGTATAATGTCAAGGTAATGGGAATGGGTACTTTCGTTCTACATTATGTTAAACAATACCTGGAACTGTATTTAGTTTTCGGTTGCCAAAATACAAGGATGCTGTGGAATGAAAAGAATGCAAATAACCATGGTGAGGGGCTTAGAGGCTAAATCCTACAGAGGATGGTTAAAAGAACTGGGAATAAAGAAGAGAAAGCTGAAAGGAAGACATAATAGCAGTCCTCTAATACTTGAAGTGCTGTCGCAAAGAATAGGACAGGAATCAACAGATGGAAGCTTTGCAGAGATTGAAGTCAAAAAACAAGGTAATTGCCTGTGAGTGCTATAAGGCAGCAGAAAACTTTGACTCCTGAAATTATGGGTGCTCCATCACTGGAGCTTTTCAAACAAGGGATGGATAGGCTGGGTGGGATACTCTGAAAAACCTTGTCCTGGCAAGACATGGAATTAGAAAACCCCTTTCCAGCAATATGATTCTAGCAATTATTTCCTGCTACCACATTGTGTAAATTCCAATTGGCACTCCCCCTTCCTACTTGCAAAGGACATAAAGGTAGGCCATAGATCATAAAGCTTCAGGAGAGAAGTCTCCTTGAGATGATGGGTCATTGCTTAAGACTACAAGGACCCAAACTTTATATATACATCAACTTCAGCTTTTCCTTTGAATTTTCTAATATACAGCTTCTTCTGGTTCCTTAGACAACAGATTTGATTGTTGATAGACTGTGCAGTCTTCTTCACTCTGTGGCTGGCAGTTGCTTGGCTAGGAAAAGTGAGCAAATTGCTTGGAAAGCATGGTGACTTCTCTGGGGGTAGAAGTGAGAGACTGTGTATGGGGTAAACATACGTCTGAATATAGTCCAAACTTAAGCCTCAATCTCAGTATTTTCTAGCAGGGGAAGATTCAGAAAAATAATGCTAGAATAGGGCTTGTGACACAAAGGTTACTTGTCTTAATTCACCCTGGCATAGAGTGTTCTGGCAGACATCAACATGCTGCCACTTACAAGCAAGCATGACAAATGACCTGTACTTTACAGCAAGCATCCCTAGATGGGTCATTAACTGCCAGGACACATTAAATAGAAGCACTTGGGGTGAGAGCCAAAATAAAATCCTATCCAATGTCTTAGCTTGAGAAAGATCCGGCTTTTAAATTGTTCACCCAGATTCAGTTTCGTTCATACTGAAACTCCTCTTGAAGATTTTTTGAAAAGTCATGGGTTAGAGAGTTAGGCATTTGAACCAATACTTCCAAACTGTTAATTTTCCTGGAGTTCAGATAAGAAAAGAGAGGTTCAGGCTAAAGTTTTTTTTTTTTTTCTGATGATAGCCCAGGGGAGGGCAATCCATGAGAATGATGGGAGCCCAGCTTTTGAAAGTAGAAACTTCCTGCAACTATAAATCAGCATCTGAAAAGACAGGTGGATGAAATTACAGGGAAGCCAAAAGAAACCTTAGAAGAAGAGACCGTTGTACCATTCTTCAGACAATCCTTTGTAGAAAATTGTCAGCCTATTCTTAATTAGTATATTTTGCTTCCCACTAGTATTAATTCATCCTCTCTTTTAGCACCAAGTATAAGCATCATGTTCAGTAATAATCTATAAACTACTGTTTCTCTTCCCAACCCCACCCCATAATTGTTCCATACAGCCCTGCAAAAAATCAGAGCAGCCCAGTTAATACCTAGGGCCTTTTCAACAGTAAAGCCTCTTTTAGAAAACATGCTCCAAAATCATTAAAAAGGAGAGGGAGCCAAAATCTGCCAAATTAGAGCTGTACCTTTAAGGAGTTCATCAGCAGAGAAAGCAGCTGCATTCCTGTTGAGAAGGGGCTGCTGTCCTAACATGCAACAGAGGCTAGAAATAACCTGCACGCACACAACCTTCCAGCATCCAACCCAACAGTACAACCCTCTCTCTCACTCATCAGGCAGAATAGAAAGAGGTAAAGGAGGAAAAGAAAGAAGGAAGGAAGGAAGGAAGGAAGGGAGATATAGGAAGGGTCTAATTTTATTAGATCAGCAAAGGAGGGGGGGGTGCCAAGGCACCAAAGGATCAAGCTGCCTTTCAGGGAAGGAAAAGTCGTTTCAAGGCGCACAAAGGAAGAAAGTGAGCCCCTTTCCTGTGGCTTTGTCGGAATCCGGCCTGGCTGTGGAAAGGGAGCTTTGAAGGCTGTCGTAGGGAAGTGGATCAATGGCCCGAGCAGATCCGGCATGCGTGCCTTATGAGCCAAACATAGTGCACCCCCAGTCCAGGAACGAGGCGTACGTATAGCGGGTGGGACAAAGACAATGCCAAGTAGGGAAGAAAAGCAGCGGCAGCAGGTAGTTAGTGCGACGGGATGCCCTGCGCGCTGGCGCCAGAAACAGCCAACGACCGCTTGCAAATTACCAACGCCGTCGCCGCTCCACGCTCTCGCACGTGAGAAGGCTTAATTTTTTTAAAAAAATCAAAGTTCATCAAAGCTTTATCCCCCTGCGCCTTGTGTGTGTGTGTCTACACAAAAAGAGAACCAAGTTTTCGGAATGGGGCGGGTGGGAGGGATACACACTTCAGGCTTGAAATCGGCGAAGCCACTGACTAGTTGAATTAGAAATGAGGATCTGAGCACGTGCAAAAGTGCTGAAACTTCACCTCCTTTCGGCCAGCGCGCAATTCTCCTCAACAAACGGAGCACTTCACCTCTCCGGTGACTTTAACGTACCGATTCCGAGACGCGGGTAGAGGAAGCTAGGCTAGAGGGATCGCCCAGACGACCTACCGGGATAGCAAGCAGGGCGGCTAGTTCTCCGCGAGATCGCTCAGAACCAAACCTTCGCGGAAAGGGGCACCGTAAGCGCGCACAGGATTACAGACAGCCCTTAGTGCCCAGCTCAAATGAGGTTGGCTCAGTCGCGGGTCGGGGTTTTATCGCGCCAGCCAACAGGGAACAACATTTGGCTATCTTGTGCGAATTCATCCGGGAGTCGGAGCAGCTGAGCTCGGATCAAGGCAGCTGCAGAGGGGGGCGGGGGGCGGGCGGCAGGCGCCGCGCGTTGCGGCCGACTGATCAGACCCAAGATTTCACCCGAAAACTTGGCCGGCAGATCAGAAGCGAGAGCAGAAGGTGCCCCCGAGCATCCCTTTTTCCCGCCAGCCCAGCCCAGACTCTGGCAGCGCAACAGTACGATGCCCGACAGTACGAGTCTGGACCCAAATCCCGGACCCTGCGCGCACCGGGAGAGGGAGAGAGAGAAGATTGTCCCAGGCGATCCTCCCCCCCCCCCCATCCCCAAGACACACACAAGCGCCCCCCTCCACAATCTCTGCAGCGCCCGGGGTTGGGAGCGCGGGAAAGGGGTGTCCCCTCAGAGCCGCCTACCTCGCACGTAGAAAGGAGCTTCCCCCCGCAGAAGCAGCGGCAGCAGCAACAGCGGCGGCCACCGGAGACAGACGCCCCCGAGCCGCCTCATGGTGGCGAGCGACCCCTGTCGCAGCTCTCGCCGTTGCCCTGGCGAGCCTCTTCCCTCCTTCGCAGCCTCAGGGGGAAAGAAAAAAAAAAGAAAGAAAGTTGAGCGCTGCGGGCTGGGGCTTGGCGGCTGCCTTCCGCCCTTCTCTCGGGGCTGCCGGCCGATTGGCTCCGGCCGCCCCCAGGCGCCAGGACCGGTCTCGGGTTGAGCCGCGGCAGCCGCTGCTATGCTCCGTCTCCCCCGCGCTGCAGAAGCGACGGCGAGATCGGGGCTCGCTCCAGCTGCCCGCCCCCGGCCCTGCCCTCGGAGGAGGAGTCCCGCCGGGGCAACCTCCGCCCTCGCTTCTCGCCCACAGCGGCAGTCGCTGCTCCACAGCTTGGCGCGCTTCCCAACCGTTTCCAGGGGAAAAACGTGGTTAGGCACCCGCGCGCCTCCGCCTCGCCTTCCTACCCTCGGCCGGATTCCTCTTCCCCAACCGTCCTACCTCATCCGGCCGGATGATCCCACCTGCCCCGCTTCTTAGGAACCCAGAGAGAGCCGGTCGTTAGAAGGACTGCTTGCTTTCAGCATCGCCGCTCTCCTGGTAAACTCCGAGGCAAGTTACTTCCGGCGCACTACCACATACTCAGGAGCCTTCAAGGTGCACAATTCTAAGAAACCATTAGCTGAAATTAAACTCCTTCATTCCGCTGGTCCATTTGCTTTTTTCTTCTGTCCTGAGAACAGGGACTCATAACAGAATTGGCATTCATTCATTCATTCATTCATTCATTCGACTAGACTTAATACAACAGACTCACAGTGACAGTGCAATATGTACACGGAATAATGTGTGTGTGTATATATATGTATGTGGAAATGTGCCAGCCCGGGCATTTCCTGGGGTTAGGGATTTGTTTATAAGTCTGGAGATGTATTCTGAATCTGAATGTATTCTGTATCCTGTGCTTTGAGTGATTGTACCGATGGAGGCTCACTCAATTTCGCTGCACACATGTTGTGCATTGACAATAAAGGATTGAATTGAAATCATACTCTAAATCAGTGTTTCTCAACCTTGGCAACTTTAAGATATTTGGACTTCAAGTCCAAAGTTAAAGTCCAAGCATCTTAAATTCACCAAGGTTGAGAAACACTGCTCTAAATCGATCATATTATCAGCTGAATAAAGTAAGCTGTATGACAAGACTAAAACATCCCAGGTAGGACTGAAAATGAACTGTAACAATAAAATATTCCCAAGGAAAACTAAAAACAATTCAGCATCTTCTTGAACCTTGCCAACCAGGAAACATTGGCTTTGTGCCTCCTGCTTAATTGTGGCTTTTTTTCCACTGTAATTTATGTAGTTTTGCCAGTAGTAGTTCATTCTGAAGCACTTCTCAAACTATTTGGTGACCTCTAGAGGGTGGGATCAGCCCAGCACCTATTGACTGAGAGTATTGTATCTCACTCCTTCCAGAGCAATTACAGATAGCTCATAGGTTACAACCACTCCTTCAGTGACAGTTCAAAGTTGTGACAGCACTGAACAAAGGGGATTCATGACTGGTCCTTGAAGTTGCGGCCATCACAGCACCCTGCTGTCACATGACCACAATTTGGTGCTTGGCAACAGTCTCACAATTATAACAGTTGCAGCATCTCACAGTCATGGGAAGGCCATTTGTGAGTTTCCCTGCCAGCTTCTCAAAAGCAAAGTCAATGGGGAAGCCTGTGGGATGTTGCACATCACTCCTGCTCCTGTCCTTTTTCTCCCAAAGAGCTCCAAGTGTACTCTATACCCACATGCCACAGTGCCCACCTGCAGCACCTGCCTATTCACCCAGTGGCCTGCTTATCTCGGATGCAGTTTCAGTGCCTCTTCTACTATCGTAGTAACATGAAATCCTTGTTAAGAACCTTCACAGTCCTCATGTAATGACAGCAACAGAAACTGCCTGGATTGCCAGTGCTAAGCAAAGTGGTCATGTAACATCATCCTTTTTGACCAAATCAGAATTTTGGTCCCAGTTGCTATCTTAAGCCTAAGACAATGATTACTTGCATGTTTGGTAGGGAGAGGGGCTGGATATAACTACAACTTTTCTTTACAGGGACTCATCTGCTTTAGGTGATGTAGCAACCATCATCATATATTGTCAAATCATTCTTGCATTAAGATGTTTCTCTGAATATTTAGTTGAAATCTGCTTTCTGACTATTTTCACCAATCTGGTTCTAATACTGCTTGCTGGAGACACAACAGAATAATCCCCCCACTCCCCATTTTCCATGTGACAGCCCTTCAGACATTTAGACATCCTATTCTCCTATGTACCCATATTTTTCATCTCTTCCCTATACGATATTGTTTCTGTGATCCAGCCATCCTCCTGGTTATCAGGCTCAGAATACATACCTGTCTGTCGACATTCTTTTTAATGCACCTTATTTTAGATACAGTTCAATAATGTGGCAGAACGGTTGCTTTTCACAATGTGGATCCAATGTTTCTATTTAAAGCAGACGAAGTGCTGTTTTTAGCAGTCACATCATTGCATTGGCTTCTTTTTCATTGTGTGCAAGCAAGAACTGTTTTTAAAGCATGAAACATTCTTGCATGTAACTCAGCAGCCCAATTATTTTCTTTTTCTAAAAGGGGAGAGGGAAAGAGAGATAGTAAATAATGCTCCCTGCCCTTAATAGACCATGTATCAAAGTCAGACATCAAAGCAGTATTCTCAGAGTAATGAAACACATGTGACATAGTTCAAATTATCTGTCTGTTGGCAAAGAAGAAGTATGATATCAGAAGAAAATCGAAAGGAATATGTGAAGGGTAGATGTTTATAAGCACTTCTTACTGTCTGTCATTTTCTATGCCAGCTAATATTTGGGAACCTTTTCAACAAACCAGGGACTCTCTTCGACTGCCTATGTCTCTAGTTGAGCTACTTCACCTTAAAATAGCCATTAATGATTTGACACTTAAATAAAGAAACAGCTGGATTTGTACATTACAGATCAGCATCAGTGAAGTAACAGGGCTAACTTGTATTAGAAATGCTACTGCAGCTGCATAATTGGAGCTGGCTATATACTGAGAGATACAAATGCAGGGAAATTTAGTAAGAGCATCTAGAAACATATAGTTAAAATAGAAGAGTGCTTATTATTTTGCATCTCTACTGTACATACATTTATCTGAGTGTTTAATACGCATAAACAGACAATGCTGCTTAAATTACTATCCACTCATAAGGATTAGTAGAAAGAGAGCTGTGTTACTCCATGTTGGCAAAATATCTGAGTCTGGCAGCCTTTTTTTTTGTCTAATACATTTTATTTAAGACATACGCTTTCATACGAAGTCCACAGATATCACATTTAGCTAACATATATGCATGCCAAAATAGCATAGTGACAAGACAGTCTGTCATATACAAATAATCTTTGTATACAATGAATCTGCAACATACATTATAGCCTCTAACAATCCAAAAGAACATAATTACTTTCTATTTCAGATATTGTAGTTCTGAATCTAAAGATGATCTTTAAATCTTAAGGGTTTACTTTTTAAATCTGCCAGCTACATTTTACAATAAACATTAGAACAAACAGTATAAAATACAGTTTATAAAATTGAATTATTTATAAATAAGTTAGAAGAATTGATTGTTGGAGGAATGCCATATATAATGCCATATAATGTAATGAATATAAAGAAAAGTCCATAAACCATCCAACATCATTTTGCAAAACAAGATATATGGAAACTTCCCAATGTACTCAGTATGGCAAAGATCACAGAATTCAGTTAGTTTAGCCTGTACTTAAGATTTCATTCACTTGCAGGCATTTGTGTGGTTTTTGGAAAGCTTAGCATGGAATGTATGATTTATGACTTTTCTCACAGAATATTTTTGTTGTGTGTAAAGCCACATTAGTTATAGTTTATTTAGCAATAACATCATTCAGTCTGATGATTTAGAAGTGTGGCAATTACTTTTTAATGCTGGCTAATAAGAATGATGAATCCAAAAGAATCCACTAAAGGTGGATTTTTATGTGGTTTTATAACAATTTTTCTTTGTTTTTAGTATTGACACTAGCTTTTATTTACAATATATAAACATTAGGCAAGGCACCATCTGTTTATGAAATTCTACACCAAATTTATCCAGTCCTGGAGATTTTACTAAACAAAGTGTACCAGAACTAAACAAATGAGATTAGAAGAATTAAAAGATATATTTACTTGGATATTAAATGCTATCTGATTCACAGATTTTTAGAAAAGCGTGTCTGAAGCCTGCTGTGAGGTCTTAAATTATGAATTACCATGTTATTGAGGGTTGAAGTTGGCTAAAGGTTAAGAGGAATAATTTGCCCAACTTGCAAAATGTCTGATTCAGACAAGATGTATTTGAGGTGCTTATTCAAGCATGAAAATTTCAAAATCCAAACTGTCTAGTTGTTATAACAGAAAATAGTTTCTTAGTATTTCATGTTCAATTTCAGTTCATCAGTTTCTGCTGCTTCTTATTGCTGGTCTGCCTGCCTGCCTGCCTGTCATCTATCTATATCATGCCTGTTTATTTATTACATCATTTATATATTCAACAAAACTCCTGCCTATGTACCTTATTGGCATCCTGAAGCATTTTAATAGTTTTATTTAAATGTTCCATTCATCATTATTACTGTATTCAATATTTGTAATGATATTGCTATAACCTTTGCCACCATTGCAGGAGAAAGCAGGTACATAGAGAAAATTTAAAACAATAAAGATATTTTCCACAAGTGAAGGTCACTAAGAGAACTAGCGGGCAATGCACCAGGCTAGAAACCAGAAGACTGTGAGTTCTAATCCTACCTTAGGCAACATGAAAACTATCTGGGTGACTTTGGGCCACTCTTTCTCTCACCCTTTGATGTCAGGCTTGGGCAACAAGTTGACCAGTCAATGCCTGTTGCAAATATCAAAAAGCAGACTGCAATTGCAGGAAAATGGTAGGGGGAAAAAGAAGTTCACTACAAGTCAGCAATAATATCTCAGGAGCTTGAGATCTTCTTAGAAATCATCCAAACAGCAAAACTTAATTCTGCCTCACTCTGTAGTCTGTAAGAATCCCGGAAGACACAATTCTCCTCATATTAGCTCCTGTTGTTCAGTGGATTGTCTTCATAGTAAAGGTTAATGGATGACTGTGGGACAGTTAGTGTGACCTTCCCCAAAATTGCTGTAAGTGTAATAGGAAGAGAGACTCTGATCTGCTTTGAGTACATTGGTGAAGGAGTGGATAAATTCAGCATTGAGAATATCAAGTTTCTTTTTTCACACATAATTTGTGAATTATTATTTGCGACACCAGGCTCCTTCTCTATGTTTCTTTATTTCATACATGCTCAATAAATTATCAATCTATTGAAAATACTTAATAGGAATTAACACGGGTCCCTCTTGAAGGATAGAATAGCTGGATAAAATCATGTTAACAGCATTCTTATTTATAAACTCATGGGAATCTTTGTTTATAAGAATGTTGGTCTGAATTATAAAATTTGAAATATTGAAGTAAACAGACAAAGGTGTTTTTCTATGAATAATTGTTCCAAGATATTGATACAAATTCATATAACAAACAATTCTTTTTTTTTCTTTAACAAATTTCTCCAGACACTCCAGACTGAATTAAATATGTAATGAACTTATTTCAGGTAAATGAGTAGCTTGACCCTTAACCAGTTGTACAATTCACAAATATAGATAAAAATTCCTAATTATTATCAATTAGATCTGAAGTATCATTTGCATGTAATAGAAATTTATGGCCCAGAAGTCTTTAAATCTCAAATGTTATTTGACAACAAAACATCAGTGGTTCCAAAGCCAAGTTAAATATAGCAGGAGATAAACGATATTCTTGATGAGTTCCATATGAGTTCCAATGAGTTCCATTCCACCTATGATACCTACATAGGTGAAGAATAAGGTTCCACATTGTCATCCAATTAAGAAAGGGGAAAGGAATCAATTTAAAAAAAAAACCATGTTCTAAAAATTTAACATGCACTGAGTCAGCCTAAACAAAGTCACATCTGTAATTCAAGTTCCTCTGATTTTAGTTCACAAATATGAAATATCTATTAACAATATAATATATCTGAAGCTAGTTCCTTTTTATAACACCAGATCGCACAGACTGATTTATCACCCTGTCAAAAAGTTAGCAATTATATTTAGGAAATAAGATGGGCAATAGCTTGCACATGCCTCGGAGTCTTAACTGGTTCAATCTTGCTGTAATATAAGCCTCATAAAATAAAGATGGAGAGATGCCATGAGAAAAAGCATCATTATACAGTATATCCCCAGCAACAAAGAGGCAAAAAACATATATATGTCTTACTATATGTCTTTCTGTGGGAAAGTCGTCTAGAATAGGAGTTTTCTATCTTTTCAAGTATCTAATTCAATTTGTTCTATTCATTAATGAGACCTCTCTCTCTCTCTCCCTCTCTCACACACACACCTATTTGATATAACATGATAACAGTGTTCCAATATTTGAGAAACCACTACAGTGGTGGAATTCAATTTTTTTTACTACCAGTTCTGTGGGCATGGCTTGGTGGGTGTTGCTGGGGGGGACATGTGACTTGGTGGGCAGTTTCTATAAGCAGGGCAATAAAGATCAGGCTAGAAACAACAACACCAGAATGTTTTTGTCCTGCCTTCCTTGCAGGATTAACCCTGTAAAGTGGCAAAAAACAAAAGGAGACTTCTTCTAACAACTGGTTCTCTGAACTGCTTAGGAAATTTACTACCGGTTCTAGTGAACCTGCTAGAACCTGCTGAATTTCACCTCTGAACCACCACAAAGAAGAGAAGGTCAACCTATTTTCCAAAGCACCAGAGGGCAGGACAAGAAGCAATGGATGGAAACTAATCAAGGAGAGATGCAACCTAGAACTAAGGAGAAACTTCCTAACAGTGAGGACAATTAACCAGTGGAACGGCTTGTCTTCAGAAGTTATGGGTGCTCCATCACTGGAGACTTAAGAAGAGACTGGACAGCAACTTATCTGAAATGGTATAAGGTCTCCTAATTGAGCAGGGGGTTGGACTAGAATTTCTAGTCTAGAAGACTTCCAAGATCCCTTCCAACTCTGTTGTTCTGTTATTATATTTGGCAAAAGGAAGTTTGTGTGGTATGTACTAGGAGATCCCAGGCTGATTCTAGCAGCAGGATTAATTACAGCCAGTGGTGAAATGCGGCCTGGTCACACCAGTTCTGCCGATCCAGTAGCAGCAACAGTGTTTGGTCCCACTCACCCGCCCCTGATGATGTTTGGGCCCTCCCACCTGCCCCTGCTCTTTCTTGCCTTATATCCCATTCGGTTGTTTTTTTTTTCATTTTTACTCACCTGAATCGCACAGAACAACTGTTCTGCATGCCTCCGCAGCCTTCCCAATCACACAGGCTGCCTCCAGTAAGCAAAAAGAAGCAGTTTAGAAGCCGTGCAGCACCAAAGCACATGGGCACCAAACCGATAGCAAAACCAATTGAATTCCACCACTGATTACAGCCTGCTTACTGACAGACCAGTTGACAGCTTTCAATTTTCTTAAGAATAAGATTGCCATCAGCAGAAAAGTGCTAGCATTTCTATAATTCATAAGGATTATAGCTGACACAGAATATTTATTTATTTATTTATTTAT
>JAEANM010023240.1:0-11411 GCA_017656035.1 Myanophis thanlyinensis
TCTTTTTGCAACGTTTCAGCAAGATCCCACTCGCCATCTTCAGGCTGGTGCCTTCTGCTTCAAGTCAGGGCAAGAAGAATTTTGCCTTCTGACCATTTGCCAATGCTATTGCATCGCCTTCAGCCGGATCTATCTTGTAAAATATTTTAGAATTATTAACAATTGTTTGACTGACTCCACTGTCTATTAACCATTTGTCTCTGCTATTACAATAGCTGACTTTTGCCACAGCAATTTGTTCATGCTGATTTTCTTCTTTGCAAACAGACACAAGTAAATGAACTCAGCAGGATCCAATAACTTCTTTATATATAATAATGTAAAACATTATACACACACACAGCCTTTTCCAATGTGGTAGTAAAAAAACAAACAGAGGAATTAACAGTTTCAATTCAGAGCTCAGCATGCACTGACTTGTTTCAGTTTTCGAGCTCAGCACAGACTTCTTAAGTTTCTGTTTCTGTTTCTTGAGCTGCAGAACTAAGCTATGCCCAGGCTCCTATCTGTCTCCAGCAAATACTATTTCAGTTTCCAAACAGTTCCCATTGGCTGACCTTGTTGCTAAGCTCTATTCCAGTTTATGAAAATACACTGACAAGACAACCAATGAAATATGAGCCAACACTGTGCAGCGGCAGCCAAGAAAGCCAATGCAATTATAAATTGCATTAACAGAGGGATACAATCAAGATCAAGTGAGGTACTGATATCGCTCTATAAAGCCTTAGTAAGACTACACCTAGAATACTGCATACATTTTTGGTCACCACACTATAAAAAAGATGTGATTCTAGAAAGAGTGCAGAAAAGAGCAACCAAGATGATTAGGGGACTGGAGGCTAAAACATATAATGAATGGTTGCAGGAACTGGGCATGGCTAGTCTAGTGAAGAGAAGGACCAAGGGAGCAATGACAGCAATGTTCCAATATTTGAGGGGCTGCCACAAAGAGAAGGGGGTCAAGCTATTTTCCAAAGCACTTGAAGGCCAGATAAGAAATAATGGATGGATACTGAACAAGGAGAGATTCAACCAAGAAATAGGGAGAAATTTTCTGACAGTGAGGGTGATCAACCAATGGAACAATTTGACTTCAGAAGTTGTGGGAGCTTCATCACTGGAAGCTTTCAAGAAGAGACTGGACTGCTGTCAGAAATGGTGTAGGGTCTGCTTGGGTGGAGGGTTGGACTAGATGACCTACAAGGTCCCTTCCATTTCTGTTAATGTGTTAAAGATGTGTAACCTGTTAATTATAGCAACTATATTCTGTCTAAAATATGAAACATGGCTTTTTCCATCCAATGGACGCACCTGAAAAGACTAGCCCACTTTTAATGCAATGGAACCTCAAGTGAAACTTAGAACACACCCACCACTTTTTGTAGCTAGCATGAATCCACTGAAACTGCACAAAAGTAGATTAATGAGTCTTTTTCACCAGCTTATTATTTATGCAGCTCACAATCAAGGTGATAGTGCTCCAGGAACTATTCTGTCATCACATATCATCAAAGCCCTGGGGGCCCATGTGTCTTACCCACTTACCCATTCATGTTTCATTAAAGAATGTTGTGATAAGCTTTTAACATCTAATTTCCTTTTGATTATCATCTAAAATCTATGAACAAAAGGAATTCAGTTAAATAGTTCATACAACTGCCCTTATGACTTGGGTATTGTACTGAATTTTTGTTATATGTAGAATTAAAGTTAAAATTAAGCTGTATGTAAAGTTCTTTCCGGTCGTTTGTGTTTGTTACATGTCTCGCTTCAATTGGCAACCTTACTGTAGTCTTACACCACATAATTCTTGGAAGGCTCACAATAAATAGGGTTATGAAAAGTTGGTGGGACCAGATGGATAGGGATAGAAAGTGTTGTTTTGTTTGGGGGGTAGAGTCATAGAGGCCAGAGATTGCTTTGTCTTTGTTTTTTTGTTTTTGTTTTGCAAAAGATGGCTATTTAAAAAAAAATAAGTTTATTTTAGGGGTAATACCACTTGAGGGTGGTTTTGAGGCGACTTCAAAGCACCTCCTTGTGAATGCAATTATCTAGCATCACAACAGTGGGCGGAAGCTGTATGAGGTTTTCAGCAGTCAACCCCAAGGTTTTTCAGCTTTGAGTGCAGTTGCTGAGTGGAGATACAGTGCAGGAAGAGAGCATTTTGATGACACCGCATCTAAGATTATCTGAGCAACAGTGAGGGAGGAATCCAAAGACACAATTTATGCATCTTTCAGTCATGCAACAGAATCAGTATTGTGGCTATCCCCAGATCTTCTGGACAAACAGTAGTGCTCTTCCTAGCTCAAACTGTGCTCCTCAAATGGGACTGTACCATTCCAGTGGAATTGTGGCAGATCAGGACATTTGCTTACCATTGCCTGTGCCAGAGAGGAAAAAGCATAGACAGAATCGTGGAGATGGTACATCTCTTTGTTTCCTGGTGGTATTTTTGCTTATTCTACTTGTTATCATGGGGGTCGGGCTGACAATGTTTCAGATCTTCCACCTGCAAAAGGAACTTCAAGAGGTAACATCACAATCTGAAGTAGGGGGAAAGTACATAAGATATCTTCTCAAGTTGGGAGAATGGGTCTGGAATTATAGAAGCTTATCTAGCTATGTAAACTTTGTGGGGTTGTTTTTCTTTACAAATATAACTGTATGTTTCTTGCTTTCAGTTTTCCATCTCAGGCTGTGTCCCTCCATCTCCTGATAGGCTGAAAGGTGAGAACTCCTAGTCTTGTGAAGATTGGGAAGGTACAAAGCAAAAATTGTGTTTCCTATTCAAAGATTGTGTTTCCTGGAAATATTATACCTGAATTTTACTTCATAGTTTTGTACATGTTATTATCCTCCCATTATTTCCTTGAAATAATGGAACGAGTTGGTTAGGAAACATATAACTGATGCAGGCTTGGAGTATAGACAAAATGGAAAGTAAGACAAGAAGGCAAGTCCAAAGTCTTTAATGAACAGATTTATAAAGTACTACAGTATAGACACTTCATGCAAACTCCTGTGTGAAAGGAAAAAAGACCACATGTTGCCCAATTTTCAGAACCAAATTTTAATATAAAATCCCACTCTGAATTCCACAAACTCAGCAATAAGAATCAGAGGCATCATTAAAATTGCAGAGGTAATCAAAGCTCTATCCCTTTCTATAACTTTTGCATATTTCAAAGGGGAAAGTTTCAGTTGCTCTGTTATATCCATTATGTTTTTTAAAAAATATATAATTTTATTCATTAACTCACTCACTCGCTCATTTAATTTCTATAGCAATTTTATTACATTGTTGATGTTTTTGACTCCCACTGCACTTGTCCTTACTAGCAATTGTTTTTAAACTGCACAATCTCTTTCTGCCATACTGGATACTGTTATTCTCATGAGAATGGCTCCTGTTCCATGCTCCTTAATACATCTAAAATTCATCTAAATTATTACTGTGTCTGGCTCACCTTTTCCTGATCAGATTCACCTAGTTAAGTAAAGATAAAAAATATCACTCTGAATTTATATAAAACAACTTAAAGCCTTAGTACATAATCCTTCATTTCTTTTGTCCTGGGCAACAATTAATATTTGCAGCATTTTCTTTGAAAAAAATGTTTATTTTGTTCTAAATGAAAGCTTTTATTATTCATCCATCTGGATCAGGTATCTGTAAAAATTCATCCATACTAATATCACAAATTTTCAGATATGAATCTAAAAGTCTGGGATGATTTTTTTTAAATTCACATTTATTTGTCATTGTCTAATGTCATGCAACCTTCTCTGTTTATGATACCTTAAAAATATAAATGTACACATTTTCATAACTAGAAGATGACTTGTTAGTAAATATTTTTACTGGCGTTTCTGCTGTTATGAAGTTGGTTTTGGCAGAACATGCCAATTTAATTTTACTGGAATTACATTTCCTAGTCTAGACCAATCCAGATTTCCTCATACAGTATATCAAGTTATTTGAGGCAATCAGTGCTGCTTCTTTGGGAAATCAAGTTTGGCCTCTTTAGGAGTTTGCTTTATGATGAGACAGAATCCAATTAGATTCCATCTTGAGGTTTCTACTTTCCCTCTGTTCATATTCTGAATCATCCTCCTGATGGTACCAGTCATGAATTACTTTTTTTCTCTTCTACTGTAATGTAGGAGCTTTGAACAGAACAGCAGAAAAGAAACTCAAGAGGAGTGCACATTTAACAGGTAGGCATCAAAAACACATATTGCTGATGTATCTAATTCTCTTCCTCTGCTCCCCCATCTTACCCCCAGGAGGCTTTGTTCCCTTGGTGGAAGTGTGTTTGAAACCTTGCCTTTGGCTTGTTGTAAAATTGTTAGCCTGGCCATCAGGTCAGCAAAGTTCAAGAGGCAAAGGCCTTTCAACATTGTACAGCATAAATATTAACATTTTCCAATTTTAACATAATAACCCACCAAGGAGCAATTCCAAACCCAGAGGAGTTTTCCTGGGAGCAGATTTGACAAAAGTATGGGCTTTTTAAATCTGCAACCAAAGATCTGCATGTTTGCCAAGGGAAGTGAGAAGCTTCCATAGAGGAGCAGAATGTTGCCTAACATTCTTATCTTGACCACACTTGGAATACCGCATCCAGTTCTGGTCACAATACAAAAACAAATTTGAGACTTTAGAAAGAGTGCAGAGAAGAACAATAATGATAATTAGGGGTTTGGAGGATAAACTGAACAATGAATGGTTGCGGGAACTAGGCATGTCTAGTCTAACAAAGAGAAGGACTGGGGTAACATGAAATAGTCTTCCACTATTTGAGAGGCTGCCACAAAAAGAGGGGAATCAACCTGTTTTCCAAAGTACCAAAAAGCAAAACAAGAAGCAATGGATGGAAACTAATCAAGAAAAAAATGTCACAAAACATCATGTGATGGCAATGTGACGTGATGAGTTTGACACCCGTGATCTAAGGAATCATGGCATGGCAATAACCTAGTATGCAGTGGATTGCTATTTGGAGCATTTCAACTGAGGCCAAAACTAGTGCAAGTTGCTGAGGATACTGTGAGATGCAGGTAATATGCTTATAACAAGAATTAAGCACAATAACTAGGAGTGAGTCGAGACATCTGAAACAAGAAACAAAGCAGCCAGTCCACTGTAGTAACTGTGAAATTCCAGCCAGTTGGCTTGGCTGGAATTGCAGGATTCATTTCACCTGAAGAAAGGAAGAAACATGCAAATGTTTTGGCACCTAGGCTGATAGGGGAATGGGGTCCCAGACCAAATGCTATTGATGCATGAAATCACTCCTATTTCATTATAATATTTCATGTTTCTCTAGGCAAAGCAATTCAGCAATCTCATCCCCTGGAGTGGGAGACTACCCATGGACATGCCTTCCTCTCTGGGGTCCAGTACAAGAACAAGGGTCTAGTGATTGATGAAACTGGGCTCTACTTTATTTACTCCAAAGTGTTCTTCCGAGGCCAGACCTGCACTTCTCAGCCACTTGATCACATGGTTTTCAAGAGAAATCCATCATATCCTGACAACCAAGTCCTGATGGAGAACAGAAAGATGAACTATTGTGTGACAATGCAAATGTGGGGCAAAAGTAGCTATTTGGGGGCCTTATTCAACCTTTCTAGGCAGGACAGTGTGTATGTGAGTGTCTCTGAGCCCACATTGGTAAATTCTGAAGAGTCAAAAACCTTTTTTGGCTTATACATGCTTTAAAAAAAACAGTAGCACTTTAATCAAGCTATTCATAGGGGTCTTCTGAGCAGTGTGTGGAACAGCTGAACTGGAACTACTATGGACTTCCCATTTGCATGGATTTAAAGAAAAAAAATTTTTTTCCTGCTGGGTTGCTTCAAGGCCATATACTGATTGGCAAGACCAATGGGAAATCTTCAACTCTAAATACCACCCAAGGAATATTTCCTGACATAGGAAATTTTGCATGGCTTGTGATGATGTTGTAAAATGAAAGAATTTTTTTTTTGTCATTTGCCCCCTGAATCAGTTACAATTCAGCAACTATTCTTTTCTAAGGTTATTTTTTTATGCTGCTTACTTTCTGATGCATCATTTTTGATGTGAAAATGTATTGTATTTAATTTCTTGAAGGGAAAGAGAGATTTTTGACTTCTAGATTCTTTGAGGACTCAGAATCCCATTACTAAATACAACTTTAAAAGTTACAATGATATTCTCAATATTTGTGTCAGCTTTTAACCTTCCCTCTCCCCTACCTCTGACAGGTATTAACTTGGTGCTTTAAAATATTCTGTGCATAAGGTTTGCAATAGACAACTAAAGACAACTAAAGCTAGTTTAAAAAAGCAAGACCTTTTAAATCATCCTGCTTTCAGCCTACGTCCTTGGTGGAGCAGCCAATCTATCAAGCTCCTATGCACTTTCTTTTCTTCCCTTAGCTTTCTCAGTTAGCGCTACAAGCCTAGAACAGCAAAATTTCAGGTGACCACTAAGTTATATGAAAAAGCTAAGATTTTTTTTTTATCTTCTTGCTGCCGTGTGGTGGTTAACTAGATGCTTGCAGCCCAGATCTGGTAGCCTTACCTTCAAAGACTATTCAGACATATCTTTGTCTTTGCTTCTATGTCCACCAAGGAGAATTAAACAGGTAACTTGTTGCTCCTGTTTGTGTATATAGGAACATAGGTCCAGAAAATAGAGATACATTAGTTCCCTCTTAAAAACCACTAACATGCACAACATAGTTGGACCAGTTTAGACTGCTATGTTAATAGATTATAAGAGGAAGTGCTTTACAATTCAGTAGCAAGGAACATTGAACATACATTGACTTCCCATACATCTGTACGTGTAATTTCCCTTTTCTCTAAGTATATATAAATTTGTTTTAATTACTAAGGGATTAATGGTTGTGCAAAGACTTTGGTATATAAATATTATTGGTTTGCTTGGATTTCAATAGACTAATAGCTGCAAGTGAAAGATTAAACATTATCTTTTATTCAGATAATGCTAATTTCATATCACAAACACTGCCCAACATTTGACCAGGTGCATTTTGAAATGGGAAAGGGGCAATAAAGCCTTGATTCTTGAATTATTAAACATGAAATATGTTCATTTGTCCATTTCTGGGATGTGGATTTATTTGAAGGGCAACATGAGAGCCAGTTTGAGGCCATGGCTTGACATTAGTTCCTGTTGCTCTAGTTTTCAGGGCAAAAATCCTGAGCTTCATTTTTCAATAAAAGCAGGCTCCACTTGCAAAATTCTTCTTTCAAGGCTCTTCTTTTGATCCATTTTTTAAAATGCAGCCAGGTTCTGATCTGCTGTTTAATGTATATAGCATAGCACTTAGACTTATATATGGCTTCACGGTGCTTTTACAGCCTTCTCTAAGCAGTTTACAGAGTCAGCATATTGCTTCCAACAACCTAGATCCTCATGTTACTGACCTTGGAAAGATGGAAGACTGAGTCAATCTTGAGCCTGGTGAGATTTGAACTGCCAAATTGCAGGCAGCCGGCAGTTAGCAGAAGTAGTCTGCAGTACTGCATTCTAACCATTGCGCCAACGTAGCTCTTTCTATATAGTTTAATATAGATTAAGCTATATAGCAAAATGAAACCTAGCTTAACCAGTTTTCTCACAAAAGCCATAACCAGATTCCCTCCTTTACTCCAAGCTGGTTTTAAACAAGCATCTAATGTCTGAACTGCAGATTTTGATCATATGTGCATAAGGAGAAGGATTAGCTAGAAACATTGCTGAAAGTGGGGTAAATCCCTCCCAGATTGAACAGTTCTAAATTATTTTCTGATGTGGCATCTTTTGATGTGGCAAACTGACATAATGCAAATTAAAAAAAACTAAGAATTAGGCTACAAAAGGATTCCTAGTTATCAAAGCTAGCTAAAAGGACATACTTGGAGAAGACTACAAAGAGCACTTTCAATTTGCATCAACTGAAATTAAGTGTATCCAGTCTGTGCGTGCACTCTTTTCCATCTTTGGACACTGTATATGCACACGTCATACTCTATTTTTCACACTAAAAGATGCACCTGATCATAAGACACACCTACGTTTAGAGGAGGTAATCAAGAAAAAATATTTTGAAGTGTAATGTAGTGAGGGCAGGAGTCGGAGCTTGAGTGGACCACAGATAGGTGTCCTCTCATGTGCCAGCTCTGCCTATTGACTCCTGCACTGTGGAAAAGAGACAGAAGAGGCAGGCAATGACTAAGACAGAAGAAGCGGGGTTCAGCTGGCTGCTATTCATCAAAGGACTGGCAACATTCACTCCATAAGGCACACAGACATTTCCACCCACTTTGGGGGAAGGAGTGTGTCTTATGGAGTGAAAAATACGATATATTTAATGATCTTTCTGCTTGTGTTTAAGAGTAGTCACTTTTCCTTCAGTTGGAATATGCACAGTGGAAAAAAAGACTGAATAAAAGACTGTTACTGTCCTGCTATAAAAAAGGGATTTGTTTTACTCACAAGTAAATGTCTTATCACTACTTGTGCAGGCTGGGTCAGAACAGGTGCATTGGGTGGTGTGGGTTGGCAAGTTTGCCTGGAGGCTTGGGAATGTGCAAAAAGTGTCTTGCAAGGTAAGGGATGGTGCCCCAGGGAGACATTGTGGGTTGGAAAGATTATGTGGAGATTCCCAAGAAGCATCACATGGGAAAGGCATATGGGAGGGGTAAGGGTTGGGGATGGTATATGGAGTGTGTGCAAGAAGTGCTATGTGGTTCAGGGAAAGTGTGTGGAAGATGATGTGGATCAGGTAGGGTGCATTGGGGTATGCAAAAGGTACTGTGCAGGTCAGAGAAGGTGCACAAAGATATGATGTGTGTCATGGAGGGTGTGTGAGGATACACAAGCAGTTCTGTGCAGGTCAGGGAATTGGTAAAGATTGTGGGAGCATGGTGGCTGTGGCATGGACTGGGACGATCATGTGGTGGGGGGGGGTTTCCCTTCCCAACAGGCAGGTAAGTGACTGCTGCTAGGGGACAGGAAGCAAGGGGTTATAAGACTGGCTGGGAAATTATCACAAAATGTTGAAAATAAAGATTATGTAACTCTAATAGCAGCCCAGCAGTGACCTAACTAGTAGCATTGAAAAGGCCACATTTCCTCCAAATTTCATTCCCTTGGAGTTGTGGGTAGCAGATTCATGAGGAAGACATTCTATAAGTTACCTTATCTGAGAGACCTTGTTATCAAAAAAATATTTCATTGTGATGCACTGTTTCATCCAATTAAAGATCATGACAATGAGAGTTTTAGTATGGAGATATTATTTGCAGGCAATTTTATTGAGAAACATCAACAAGAGGTATCTCATTTCTACAGTGTGAACTAGTATCCTTTTATTTCATTTTCCCTTTTCAAACCAGATCAAGATCAGACCAAAGCATTTTATTTCTACAAACAATAGACAAAGTCCTTCCTCATTAGTTTGATAGATGAACTGATGGAACTGATTCATAAATCTTCCATCAATATTGACAAAAGAAATCAAATTCCACCAGTGAAGAATAGGCAGACCATTTAGCCAGCCCAGTTCTGTTTCTGATAGAGAAGAATATCCTGGGAAGGATGAAGAAGGAATAGCAAACAGTTACCCCTCTCTCCTCACACATTCTTTCCTTTGCTACCATCCTCACACACAATCTCTGAAGTAGACCTTAGGATCTGCTAGGCCTGATTCCATTCCGCAATTACCAATTGCCTAAATGGTTCCTTAAATTGCAAGCACAATAAGCCAATTTGCATCCAGCCATTGTCAGGAGAAAGTGGGAGCCATGATTCCACCTGTTCTTGCTTCAGGTTTAATCTGGGTTAAGAGACCCATCTGTAGCCATTTTACAACATTTTACAAATTTTTCACACCATTTCACAATTATGTTAACAACATTGCTACTTGCACAATCACCATCAAGATTTATTTTGGTCCTTCATTTCAGTGGGAAAGTCTCGAGCCAAAGCCCTCTAAAGCAATTTGTTACACAAAAAACTCTTGGTGTCACAATGCTGGCTCTGAGGATATGCTCCCTGATTTTGATCAGTCATGGGAGTGCTGTAATTCCCTTTATAGAAAATATGTCTCATAACTTTTAGAAATGAAATCATAGACTGTGCAGCAACAAGGGAAGCAAGGCTTGTGGTTTGGTGACACATTTCACACTTATTGATAGGAAACTCTGCCACATCAAACAGATCCTGTTGTGCTCAACTTTTCCTTTGAAAAAGTCTCAGCTTATTTTCATATCTGCGGCCTCAAAAAATTAGCACAAAAGTTGTGAGAAACAGAATTAAGATATTGTATATGTACATAGACCAAGTTGTTTCTTTATGAGATTGGATGATATTTCTTGTTCTGGGCGTCCAAATATCCTGATTTTGATAAAGGATCTTAATGCATTCTTTAAGAAAAGAAGGCAGCAATGTGAAAGTCTCAGTTTCTCACATGCTATTGATAGTTTGGGATACTTATCAATATGAACTGATATTGTTCTTATAAGATACAGGTTTTGTATAAAGTGGCTAAATAGATAGCTAAAACCCACCTACAATGAAAACACTAAGTTTCACCTTACATGGTTAGAATACGGGTGATGTTCTATGTGTCTCATTGTTAGTGACATTTTCAGATCTTAAACCCCTGTTGTAGCAGTCAGATATTCTTGCTTAATTCAACATATTTTTAAAAGAAATTATAGAATTATTTATTTATTTATTATTTATTAACAGCATTTCTATACCGCCCCCTCTCCTGAAGGACTTGGGGGAGCACAGCCATCTAAAAACGCAAAATATGACAATTAAAATACAGTTAAAATAAATTAAATCTGGCCAATTAAAACCAAATTTATGGAAATGTTAAAAGTAAAACAATTTAAAATTACCAACTAATAAAAGCCAATTAAAAACCAATTTAAAAACCCCAACCAATGCAGGAATACTTGATCCAGCCCTTAAACTTGCAACTTTTAGGAGAAAAGCAATTGTATTTTTCTATCAGAAGTAGTTGAGGGAGAAAAAAAGAAACTTGACAAAGCTGCTACATATATCCTTGAAATCTAATGAAATTCTTGGTGACTACAATATTTCAATATTTAAATTTGGGGGGAGGGGAATGCAATCACAGTGTATAAGACTTCCATGTACCAATGCCATTCCTTTAATGATAAATTTCTTTAATTTAAACTTAAAGAGGAAAATCTAAAACAAAATGATATTTGAAAATCTAAAAAATCATATTAAGTAAAACAGTACAGTAAAACAGCTTGCTTTTTAATATGTTAGCCCCTCATTCCAGCTTCAATTTCAATTTCAATTTCAATTTTCAAATTTATTGGTCACATACACAGTCATACATGGTACGATATGCAGTGAAATGCTT
>JAEANM010023241.1:0-11411 GCA_017656035.1 Myanophis thanlyinensis
CTCAAGTTTGTGGAATGCAAACAAGATAACCATTCCGTCTCAGTGACCTTCGGCACAAATACTACAGTGTCAAGATTCTCTGCTAGCTGCTTCCAGCAACCTAACTAGCACACACATGCATATGCATCTAATCCCCCCCCATACAAAATTTCCATTTGAATCTTGACAGTTGCATTATGATAACTCCCACCTCCCACTTTATGGCATTAAACATGTACAAAAATGCTTGATTTTATATCATAAAAAGAACCATAAACAAAATGAAAGACTGCAATTGCAATGCCACAACCATCATCTTGCCTCTTCCCATGAAGGCCACTCCTGAATGATGAAAATGGATGTTTGCTAAGAAAATGTCCAGCCTGTCAACAAATGTAATTTTGTAGGTACAAGGAAAACAAGGGGCATTCTCCAAGTGATTTAGAAGTTGCTCATATGCAAATAAATTCTTTTTTCTTTCAAACAATAGAGAAAATTGTCTTTTTGAGACTTTCTTTGCTATGGGAAGATGCTAAGATCAGACATTTCAAATAAACCTGATGATCAAGACAGTGGGGGAAAAAGATTTGTTTGTCAGATCATTTTAATTTGTTACCTTTGCTATGCTTTCAAGGAATAATCAAGATAGAAGGAACATGTCAAACCTTTGCAGGTAGGCAAAATGGGAAGCATTGGCTATGATGCCCAAGTTCTATGCTTTAATCAGAGAATTTGGAAATGCTTGAAAGAATCTGAGTAATTCCACACTGTTTATTTCATTTGAATGCTCTTTTGTTTCCAGTTCTCATCAGTGACTTCTTGTCATACTAAAATTTATTTCCTCTTTATATTTGGAATCATTTGCTCAACCAGTCTGAAATGTGTGTCTGTGAGTGATGGAGGAATGGAGGAAAACATGACTCGAAGACAGTGAATATTCTTTTCCTGAGTTAATGTTGTCTACTCCAAACTTTCAACACGAGCCTAAAGTCATGGTTTATAAAGGTTAGTTCCTTGTGATTTGTGTATTGACTTTCTTTAGCATTCTAAAAAAAATGTAGCTTATAACCTTGCCTTTTAGAAAAAAGGGTAGCCTGAGGGTTACAACTGTCTAGTCCATTTTTTTCAGTTTGCTTTGTGACCTTTTCCTGTAATTCAGGATGTGACCTAACATCTGTCAAACCTTTAATTTTGGCAGGTCATCTGACATGCCAGTTGGAAAGGAAATCCATAACTAAGATAAGTCACTAGAACTTTTATTGCCACCATTTTTCACTGCTTATCTACTATCTCTGTTTTCATTCTTTCATAAACTTTTGATTTCCCTTGCATCACAATTATTTTCATTGCAACTTCCTGCAAACTTGGAAATAAACATGTTTCATTCTGAAAAGAAACAGTTAAGAGGCTACATTTTGCTGATCTCTTCTGATCTTCCTCTTCTGAGTGACCTATTTTCATAACCGCTATTGTTTCTTTCCTTAATGGATTTTTGAGTAACTTCTAAATTATGTGCCATCATAACTGGTAATATTCAGATACTTTATTTCCCTGAATAGGAGAGCAGGCAGATACAGTACATGATGATGAACCTAGAAAACAATATAGTAGACAATGTACTTGCCATTTTGTCCCCACCCCCTGGATTCTAACTTGTTTTTTTTTTACAGATTGTCCAGTAGCTTATTAGTCTCCCCCCACTTTTTTCCTTCTCGACTAAAAAATGAATTGCTTTAAAAAAATTGATTCTTCTTAAAACATGACCCACAGAAAAAGCTTTCACATGTTTACTAAGAAATAGAGTCTGTTAAAAACACTTCAATTTCCTTAAAACTTAATGTAATTGATAAATAAAATTGGTGCCTTTTAAATTGTAGAACCAGGAAACTCTTTTCAACTTTTAGAACCATAGGAATAGAACCCAGTTACATGATTTCTATCTCTGTATATACCTGTTTCATTTTCACTACCAGTACATCATTCATCTATCCTACTGAAGTTTTTTTCTACAAGAGTGGCATGCAGAATGGTTTGATTTTTCCAGAGTGACAGGTTCTGTGAGTATGCCTTAGTTTATTGCTCTTTCTGCAGGTTTCACCTTTAAATCTGTATTTACCTGGCATGTATGAAATTGTACTTCATACAATTGTATTGTATGATAACACAATACATTTGAGTGGTTACTTTCTGTATGCTATTAGAAGCTTATTCATATTTAATTTTCTCTTAAGCCAATAGTACCTCTAGAAATTTTTTTCAATTAAAACTAGCAATTTAAAATATATTCATAAATGTTAAAAGTATTTATGTTAAGAGTCTTACTTATTCTTTCCTTCCATGCTCCACAGACAGTTGGCCCATCTGTATATTGTTTAGCCTTTTATCACATTGTTTAGCCTTTTATCACATTTACAATATTTGGGTACCTATTGAAACTTAGCTTAACTTGGAGAAGGGAGGCATTTAATTAATGTTTTTTCCTCCCATAACATCAGTAAATCAGGCATATTTTTCATTATCTCATTCCTGTCAAAATGTTGTTCATATTTCTTTCTATATAATGCTCAGTCTTAACTGACACATATTAATCTCCCCAGTAAAGTTAACCATCCCACTAGGTTATTAATCTTTGTAAATTTTCACTATGATCAATTTAGATTTATTGTTTGTTCTCAACTTTCCTTTCTTATTCTGGAGACAAAGTGAGTCTTTTTTTTTAATGATTCCACTTCACTGTAACTTCATTGAATCATTTCTATTGATCAAACAAGAGATCTGAATCAGGAGCAAGTGCTTCCATCAGTTGCTTTATTGAGATTTCTACTGCTACTACTAAACAATTTTACTCAGTCTGCAAGAATAGCAAATATATAAGCAGCTTAAACAATAAAAGACATAGAAATGCTTAATCCCTGGATCCAAGGGTATCAAACTCAAGGCCCGCGGGGTGCTTAAATCTGAGCTGTGGTACCACCCCGGAAACAGCAAAGAACTGGTCCACAGTGCCTCTGCAGCAAAAATGGAGTTCGGGAAGGCTGCATGTGGCCCTCCAGAGCTCTGATTTCACTGGCAGAGGGTTGCAGAAGGCTGTCACAGCCAATAATGGAGCTCAGGACCCCTTTTTCACTGGCAGAGTACTTGGCCCCCCACAGGCGCATCTGACATGAGTGACATCAAGCTGGCCATGCCCACACTGGCCATGCCCCTTCCCCCACCCTCCCAAAGTCAAACACAACCCTGATGCAGCCTCAATGAAATCGAGTTTGACACCCCTGGTTTAACCTAACAGTCCACAAAAAAATGTGTGAATATTTTACCAGTTAGAGAGCCAGTTTGGGTTAGTAGTCAAGGCACGAAGCTAGAAACAAGGAGAATATGAGTTCTAGATCCAGTTTAGGTATGAAAGCCAGCTGCATGATTTTGGAGCAGTTATTCTTTCTCAATCCGCAATGTCAGGTCTCAGGTGACAAGCCAGTGGGCCAATTCCTGATCTGAAAAAAGTGGGCTCTGTCCTTGTGGAAATGCTAGAAGAAGAAGAAAAAAAAACTCAGCTAATGCTTCTGCACCCTGTATAGAAGGACACACCACAATTTCTATTTCTATCAAGTTGTGGCCACTATGTGGCAATGGGATAGTGTATGGATTTTCATTACAAAATATCTCTGTACATTGTTTTCTTAATATTTAATGTCATTGGACTAGACACTAAAACTAATATTTTATTACTGTTCTTGTCTTTACATCCACATGAGACGATTTGTTGTCTGTTCTTTTGTTTTTCTTGGTGGTGACTACATTCCTTTAATATAAAGAACGAAGATCAAAAGCACCTATATAGGGACCAACATCTCTCTCACTTTCTTTGCTTTTGTCCACCAAGTTTATAAGGCAGAGGTGAATTGCGTGAAGTGGAAAAGAGCTGTGACCTAACCACACACATTCATATTTTCAACCATTCTTATCTCTATCACTTTTTCCTGATATTTCCATGTTTCAGTCTGGACTTCTGAAACTTTTGTACAATTAAAATGAGGAACAAAGGTTGAATGAATGAATATTTAATTATGATTTTATGTATGTAAAGAAAAAAAACAAGGTAAAATATTGCAGTAATGGTGACCGATAGGCTCACTCCTAGAGAATGTCCTTTTATGTATACTATAGCAGTTAATTTATCAGGCAGAACCTTATTTGTTCTTCCTGTTAAATAGATGGAGACAGATACTTGACTTTGTGGAAAATTAAAATTCTGTGTGGTGTATTCCTTACAGATTTAAGACTTCCTTTGAATTAATTGACTGGGAAGTTCAGCTTCAGTTAATCTTGATTGTATGGGCTTTGTTTTGGTATTTCAGTTTAACGCATGCCTTATGCCTGGGCAAATCCTATTCAGTGGCTTATGAAATTAACCTTTTTTATAAAACACTATGGGGCATCAAGCAAATACAGAATATTTACAAAAATATAGAGCCATCAGAGTAATTCAGTGCAGTACAAATCTGTGGTTTACAAATTGGGATTCTCAGCTGGAATTTCATGGCAAAGTCAATAAAGCTAACTCACAAGTATTTTATCTTTTAGAGGTTATTATCATCATTTGTAACAATTTGAGCTCCTAAGCATTCTCCTCCAACTATAAGCTCAAAATCCAGAAAGAACTTCACAGATTTGAATAATGGGCCCTATCCAACAAAGTGTAATTCATTGGTGAGAAAAGTAAGGTTTTACACTTAGGCAAGAAAAGCTAAATGCATAGGTATAGGTAGTATTGTGCATAGGTAGTATTGTGGCTCAACAACTAAGAGAGAGAACTTTCTGAATATTCTGAAATTGGAGTGTCCTTCCCTGAGAAAGCACTGCGCACAATGAAGTGAAACTCATGGTAATAAAGAACACTAATCAATTTATCTCCCAGGTAGTTTCAGAGGCAGTTTTTCACTTCTTTCAAAGATAACCCTTGAAAGACAAAATTGGTTGAAGATGAAGCACAGCAAAGTCAAGAGATAGGTTGCAGACTGGCCTAGGATTTGGTTCCAGTATTAAAAGAGTAGAGTCTGTCATACTTTGCTTTTAATTATCTTACCATAAAGCAACAAAAGATCCATTAGTCCAGAAGTGCCTAATCTGAAGTCCCTTTGGTTCATCCTCCAGAGACTTGACAATATATTATCAAACTGTAATTGTAAATGTGATAGATGGAGAAAATTATCACATATATGACTGGCAAGTGATCATATTCAATGTACTTAGTTCTAATTAAATGTAAATTAAATTTAGCTTTTGCCCTTGTCCTGTCCACCACTTTATGAAGTGTGGCTTATAGTATGCTACTCAGCTATGGCTCAGGAAATGTGCATTTATACATTTGGACATAGCATGACGTAATCTTCTCAAAGAGACCTGTGTCTCCACATACAATGTAAACACTACAAATGCAAGTATAACATGCCAATATAATTTACCATGTCTAACTGACATTTTAATATTTGAGTCCCTAGAAAATATTCTGAAATCATCTATTTTAGATGTTTATCTCTCACTGATAAGCAATATATCTGTCACTCATGACTCACTGATTAAAAATGAACTTTGATGATTTGTTTTTGTTTTTTTTCTGTTTTTTTCTGTTGTGTGTTTTTTTTGTATTTTGTTTTAAAAATAAAAAATATTTATATAAAAAATGAACTTCTACAGAATCTTCTATAGAATTAACAATACAATATTATTATTTTCAATAACCATGAACTCTTTCCCAATTTCATTTCCAACATTGCCCACAGACTATTTGCATTTTAACACAAGTATATTAGAAATGTGTTACAATTTAAATATATCTTTTTGAAAGTTTTGTGAAAATCTACCAAGAAGTCTATTTGATTGAATCCCTTTAATTTGAGAAGAAATCTTTAAGATCTACAAACCATCCCAAATACAGATATTATTGCATACCTAGTTCTCTATCTTGAATAGATAACAGTAGTAAATTGTACATCAGTAAGACCATTTCTTATTTTGAATTTATTCAGTACAGAAGAATTAATGTATACTTCTGAATGATAATCAACTTATTTTTCTAGTAACAGTAACTGAATAATAAGGACAAATTGGTACATAAGGTTTACTAATTTCTTCTGCTTCCTGATGAATGTATTTTCCTCCCAAAATTGTCAGTGAGGTTAGGATCATATGAATGCTACCCATTGCATATCCTTTTCAGGGCATTTGAGGTATTTCAGTGGCAGAAACAGTTGCTTTTTTGCTCTTCAAAAAATCAATGAAGTGCAATATATGTAACAGAATTGCATTTCTGTTGATTATGATACACAGTGGCATGAATAAAGGGGACAGATGACTAATGCCAACTGGCAGAGTATTCTTACATTCTTTGCTTAAATAAGGCTTGTATGATCAAACACTGGCTGTCATCCTGTTTCCTAAAGTTGCAATATACTTTTGAACTCCTACAATTTATATTCACCTCTTCATATATTTTACCTTCTTCTTTAAGAGACTGTGTTCTGAAAAATTTCAACAATTTCTAGAATTGTTCCAAGCAGACTATGCCAGATGCCCTGTTTAAGTAGACCAGATTTATGTAAACTAGTTTCTGGTTAAGTTGACTTCTTTTCATCATTTATTAACCCTTTGAAATAAATAACTACATTATATTTAAATTCCAGGGCCCATTCTGAACCATTGATCTGGTAACCCCATGCTCTCTTACAATGTTCTTAAATTAGTTTCTTAAAAATGTTTCTTGCAGCGATGCACTCAGAAAGAAAATGTCAAAGAATTAGCAGGAACTTGTTATCTTTATGGGTTGTCATCAATTCATCACATTTCTTATAAAAAGTATAATTGAAAATGAATGTCACAGATAAAGGAGAGATAGCAGTAACATGGTAACAAAAGTACATTTGAAAACATCTGCAAAATAAAACCAGGAGAATAATATTGTCAGAATAAGCTTCTAAAAAGAAGTGCTTAACTTGTTGCATGAAAGTTGCATGAAAACAGTTGCATGCAAATGAGTCCAGGAGAATGAAATTCAAAACATAAACTCAAGAGCATCTACAGAAGTGGTCAACAAAAGCAAATGGTGGGTGTGATTGAAGCCTCAATTCTTTTGTCTGCCACTCCTCTGGAAACTTGAAAGTTGCCAGCAAACAATTGCCAAAAAGAATTGGCCTGATCATCAATGGTTTATGAAAACTGTCACACTGGGTGAAAAATGTGCAATCTGGGACCTATACACAACCTCCTAACTGCCTAAGATTTGTGACCCAAAGATGCTTTTTTTCTAGAGGCAACTGCATTTTCTTGTTTTTCTTTGAAGACATTTCAGTTCTCATCCAAGAAGCTTCTTCAGCTTTGATTAGATGGTGGGGAATGGAAGGATTTATACTCCTTGAAGACAGCTGCATTCTTTTAGTGAATCATTAAGGCCTGGAGGTTTATCTGTGTCGTCAGGGTCACCTGAGTGGTGCAAATGGGTGTGCTACTTTCAAGAGTTGCCTTTTGAAGAAAGCATGGGACAACCATGACCTGGATGATTGAGAATCAACATAGACACTAAGATTTGTGAGTTTCCAGATGTTCCTCAATTGTCACCAATAGTTTGTAAACAGTACACTGGATCAGGTAGGAAAGCTTAATTATGAATTTAATCCAAGCATGGGAAAGTTATTAATGGTAAAGCAACATTTATTTATTTTTTTACTCTTGGGTCTTCTCACATTTTGTTTTGAGCAAAGTCCAATTCTTTCCTCCAGGTTTCACCTTTGTGCTGATGAACAACCTGGATGAGCTGTGATCATAAAAAAATGTTCCCTCAGAGCCTGTGAAAATTAAATGCTGGGGCCTTTAAATTAAAAACATGGAAGGACTGGAAACAGTTTGTGGGACGTGCTGGTATTTGATGCTGGAACTTCACCAAAGGTGAGATAAAGGTCTGAGAGAAATTAAGTTTGTGCTTTACCCATTGTGCATTAGCTGCTAATTTCTGGACTGACCTCTGCAATAGCGTTCTCTACATTAAACTCCCTTAGTGCATGGTTCAGAAACTTTAGTGGTGGCCAGATTGTTCGCAGTGGGATGTTACATCTGTCTTAATTTAAATTAGCTGTCTATAGGTTCCAAGCAAATGTCAATTATTTAAATAGGCTTTATAGTCAGAATGGCAGCATACTTCTAATAAATAGTAATAAATGACTATATCAACAAACCAGTTATCTAAACATCTATACAGATCCTTAATCATTCAAATCATGGTTTTCCCAAAGGTGGTTTTTCAGGAGGCAACTGCACTTTCTTGTTTTTTCTTTGAAGACATTTCAATTCTCACCCAAGAAGCTTTTTCAGCTCTAACAGGAGTGGTTATGGAAGGATTTATATTCCTTTCAGACAGCTGGTCGTTGGCATCCTTTTAGAGGGTTGTTGAAGCACTTGGAGGTTTATCGTGTCCTCAGGGTCACCTGAGTAGTGCTCCTGGTTTCTGTGGTCTGCAATTTTTTTTCTTTGGAAATCCATTCTGATTCCCACACCATTCAAAGGTGTTCATCCCAAATTAGCTAAATATACAGCTAAAAGTTGTATAGCTAAAAATTGTATAGTTTTAACTTTTAGCTACACAATTTGGGATTAACACTCTGTTGCAACATGGAGGTATGCCATGTCATATCATCATGCATCAAGGATGATGACACCATTATCAGTATATTCACTGGTATACCACCATTTCTTCATTCCTTTTTTTTTAAGGTTGAACTGTTATGGCTTATTTAATTAATATAACTATCTATTTAGTCTGTTCCCCAGGGACATAATGTTAAAATGCCAAAGAAAGAAAAAAACAGTGATTGCATTGGACACCAAGCTCGCCTTTTCTAATATTTTCTCATTTTATTGGAACAACTATTAAAATGTGGCCCTCCTTGTCTGTTTTCTTGGTGAATACTTTTTTTGTACTCTGGTCATCTTTTGTATGAACTGTTGCTGTCTTCTCCTCGTTGACCATCTATCAGCTTAATATTCTCACTGAATTGCTCAAACCATTGACCTCTTTCAGAACTCTGATCCTATAATAATTATTTTTAAACACTTTTGTTGACTTCCTGCCTGCAGAAATTCCCCATGTTTTCCTGAAAGCCTTTCTGACTTTGGATTCTTACTCAGAACTTTTGTTCCTCCTGATCGATCACATTCATTGTCAGAGGTCTCTTGTCTCTTTAAAAAGCATTTCTTCATTTTTGTTGCTTATCTGAAGGATCAGAACTGCTTCTTGGAATACTTGTGTAATATTACCTCTTTTATTTTCTTCAAATGCATCCTAAAAACTTCCCTTATAGAAAAATCCTGTACATAGCTACTTAGAAGTGCACCATGGTGAGTCCAATAGCACTTATTTTCAGACAGAACATGTAGCCTTCATTATCAATCCACCCAAGCTCGAATTCTTAACAGAGAAACTATGGAGACTTCTTTTTTCATTCACAATCATGATTATTCATACTGGGTGCTATAATACTTCACTGCAGATCTTGATTATCTTTCATCTCATTAAAAAGCTGTTGAAAATAATTTATGATTGAGTTGCGAACTGATGATGAAAAATCCATTTGAGCTAATGGTGCAATCAGATTATATTATATTGTTCCATTTTTATTGGTCCTGATAAGAGGGTACTGGATTAATTATATCTCCATTTCACCATCTCAGTAACATGAAGAAATACTATTACTATGATAGGAATTATTTCATTTAGAAAGAGAGCCAGCTCTATTTTAATTACATTATTTCATGGGTGACAAAAGGAGGACAAGCATTTACTTTTCTGCATTTCCAAGAAAGATATATTTAAGTTGATTTCAGGAACCAAAGACATGGCATTCCCAATGTGGAATGCCAAAGCAAGCAAAAAAATCACTATACATGATGGTGAAAATGAAGTGAAACTTTCCTAACACAAAAAATAAGACATTCATATGAACTATAGCTATTTTTTCATTTTAAAACAATAAACCATTTGTATCCAAATGTAGCATCTTTCATATTCAAATTTCAGTTGGGAAAAGTTTTGATATAGGAAATCCTTGATGCATGCAATGGACATTATGTCCATTATATGATCTGAAATGGCCCAGTCCAGATACAGTTATGGCATGTACAGGTATTCCATGAGTTAAGACTATAATTGAGCCCAGAATTTATATTGCTGAGAAATTTGTTAAGTGAGTTTTGCCCCATTGTATGACTTCTCTCGCCACATTTGTTAAGTGAATCATGGCAGTTGTTAAATTAGTAACATGGTTGTTAAGTGAATCTGGCTTCCAAATTGACTTGGCTTGTCAGAAAGTTGCAAAAGATAATCACATAACCCTCGGACACTGCAATGGTGATAAATATGAACCAGTTGTCAAGCATCCAAATGTAAATCACTTGACCATGGGAATGCTTCAGTGATCATAAGTGTGAAACATGGTCATAAGTCACTTTTTTCAGTGTCGTTGTAACTTTGAATGGTCACTAAATAGACTGTTGTAAGTCAAGAACTAGCTGTATTCAAAGACCATTTTAAATTATGGACAACTAAACAACAAAAATGATGAATCTAGAACACACAGTCGATGTCCCAAGCAGGAGAAAGCTCTTGCTAACATATTCATAGTACACACCCTGCAGATTCTCTTGATTCCGGAAACAATACTAAACCAAACAAATCCAAATTTAATTAGAGAACTCTATTGTCATATACCATTATACACATAAAATCACTTATTATCTATGCCAGTACATGGACATACACGGACAGCAATAGGCATTTCTGTGGGCGCATTTTTATCAGGAACTGGGTGTGCTTTGTCAAGATCTGCATCCTCTTACATAGAAAATAGACATCAAGGACAGAAGCCTACGCCTAGAATGAAAAATCTGTGATTCTTCAAATCAACAGTTGCAAAATCTCTCACTAACATCTACAGGGCAATAGATGTTTCTCACCAGGTCAAAAACTTGCAAATTTATTTTTGGGATGATGTATATTGTTATCTTCCCTGAAGATGCATAAGCTCTGGGAAGGTTTTTCATTTGTGAAGAAGCTTGTTATATATTCCTTTACTGGGAGCTATACTTGCTTCATATATATTGTACAATAAAGAGTCACATGATAGTAAATTATGCAGAAGTCCTAATTATAGACTTCTAGCAATTAAAGGCACATGTAAGGTTCTTTTTGTATATCTTGATCTGACCTCTTGATCTGTTTCCATATATTATCTAGACCGGGGGTCGGCAACCCGCGGCTCCGTAGCAGCATGCGGCTCTTTTGAAGCTTTGCTGCGGCTCCGACAGAAGGGTCGACAATGTCCGGTGTTCATTCTTTTTTGTAGGTCTGTGCAGGGGGAAAGAGAAGGTGAAGCGGGGGGAGCGAGGGC
>JAEANM010023242.1:0-11411 GCA_017656035.1 Myanophis thanlyinensis
TTTTTACCTGCTGTGAACCGCCCCAAGTCCTTGTGGAGATGGGGCGGTATATAAATGTGATAAAATAAATAAATAAATAAAATAAATTTCATGACCAGTCTTACCACAGTTAAGTGAATCACTATAACTGATAAGTAAGTAACCTGGTTGTTAAGTGAATCTGACTTTCCCATTGATTTTATTTGTGAGAAGGTTGCAAAAGATTATCACATGATCCCTGTCATAAATATGAACCAGTTGACAAGCATCTGAATTTTGATCATATGATCATGGCAGATGTTGCAACGGTTGTAACTGTGAAAAATAGTCATAAGTCCCTTTTTTCAGTAACTGTACCGAAAGTTACTTTGCTGTAACTTTGAATGGTCACTAAACAAATGTTGGTAAGTCGAGGACTATTTGCTGACTAATAAGGGGACATTCTGTGCCCCCCATAGTTTTAGGAATGCTTTTCTATTTCTCCTATTGTGTTTTTAATTTCATGCTAACCTTTTCAACCGGCTGTGATATAATCACCTGGGGGCTTCCTAAACTGTAGGTGTAAAAGTACTGGAATTCTCTGTTCTATAGAATTTTGAAAGACAATTTAAGAGACTGTTATTAGATCAGATATGAACCCAATTACTTTCATTGTTTGGAATGCTGAGGTACTTTGCTATAGTACTTTTTCTTTCTGACCATTCTGCTAGAAAGTAGCTTTTTTTCAACAATCAATTGGCAATATTAAGAACTGTAGATTATTACATCTGGAGTGCCCTAGGATTTAGATTAATGAAGTGACCTAGGGAGAGATTTCCTGTTTGGTTACTGAATTGAAAGATGTATTTTCCTATGTATTACTTTTCATAGGCAGTAAATCCTACACATTTGAACTATTGACACCCTGAGTGAAGATCTGTCTTTACTCTTCCAACTAAAGTAATTGAGGCATTGATAATGCTTTATCGGCATAACTAATTCCAGCATATTACTTCTTCCTACGTCTGACAAAGAAGTATCACTGCATTTCTTCATATAAAGCCAAGGAGTACAGTATAGTTCTGCAAACTGCTCTGGTTTGTCCTTGGATTGGCCAGGATCCATTGTTACTCTGGTCAACATACACTACTATGGTGGGGGGTGGGATTCAATTTTACTGCAGCGTCTCTTTCCAAAATGCCTCATACTTTGGAAAAGATGTCAAAGAGAGAATTTTGGAAAAGAAGAGCATATCTGATTCCGCACAATGCTGCCAAAGAGATACTTACATAATAAAATGAGACAGGGAAGAAAACAGAGGTGAAAGAAAGTCTTAGGATGGATAAATATTCTTGGAAGCAAAAGTAGAGATGGAATTCTGAAGAATTCAACTCCTACTCAACAACCCTCGGGGAGAAAACCTATAAGGAGAGTTGATTAAAACCATATATGCAAGTATTGTATCTCTCCCCAAACCATTGTGTTGCTGGGATGGTTTATGTAAAACATGCAGGAAATTCTTTTGGGAGGTGGTGGTTTGCATTCTGATAGTTGTAAAGTACATTTTTCATGTGAACTGTTAGGGGGGGGGGAGAGAGGGAGGGGATAGAGTGGGGGAAGGGAAGGAGGGAGGGAAGGAGGGAGAGAGAATGAAAATCACAAATCTGACTAGAGTAGGCTATGGACCCTCCAGTTCAGTATTTGGTTTTCATAGAGGCTAAGTAGATTTGTTTAGGAAGCCTTGAAGATGATAAACAACTTATATCCCCTAGAATTTATAAGTACAATATTGCCTCTAGTTTCAGGAAGGATAGCATACACCCATAATAGCTAGCAGTTATTGATAATCATATTTTCTCTAAATTATCTGATCCTCTCCCCTTCCACAACTTTTAGAGACTTCTAAAATGGTGATTATCGTATGTCCTGGATTAATAAATTCCACTATGGGAAGAAGCATTCTTTTTTAAATTATCCACTATTTCATTTTTTTATGAATGGATAGAGAAGTAGTAGTAAAGAGAGGCAAGGATGCAAAACTAGTTGTTCATCACTTTCAAATGCCATTTTAAAAGAACAACTAAACACAGAACAACATGTTCACAAGCAAACATCCTGTTCACTGTGCAATTTAAAAAACTAGAAGCAGAATTTCTCACTGCAGATACACAGACACTGATACACACATACATACACACTCAAAGGGATCAACCTGTACACATTACAGTACAGTTTGGACTGGACTTATAACAGGCTATGTTATAAGTCCTACCCGACTATCCTGAAAATAGTTATAATATACAGACTGACAAAGTAATTTTTTTTATGAACTTTGTTTTTCTCACAGTTTTACATAACACAAAGGTAAGAGAACATAAACAGAAATGTCCTGCTATCACCACAGGAATAGAGTTAAAAACTGCAGAGTTGGGAAGGATATCATTGTTTGACTTGATCAAACCACAACCCCATGTTCATGGCATTTGCCTTATGATAATATTTGGAGCCTTTAGATTATTTGATAGCAACTATTTCTAGATAAGATAATAATATAGGCTTATTTTCCTCATGATACTATGCCAGGTTTGTTTCAGCTATGGTTAAATCCTTGGTGCATCACCTAACCTCTTCAACTCTTACTGCACATCATTTGCTTCCTTATTCAACAGCATGGCATTCTCTCCTTACAAAAGTACACATATGCTCATGACCTTGATCAAACAGAATTAATGTTACCACAACCATTCTTTATACGTTAATCTAGAAATACAACCAAGGGTATCACCCATTCTTGCTTCACTTCTTGCTCAAAGCTGAAACATCCACTAAACATTTAGTCACGAAGTACTTTTTACCTCCATCATATACTATTTTATCATTTTCAATAAGCAATTTCAACTCCATATACATGTAAAATATTCCATAATTTAATATTTGCTTTATATGTTTTCTGTAAACCAAAAATGTGAAATAAACTTTCCTCACATTAACACATTTTTTTTCAGTTATCTGCTAAAGAATATAAACCTGATTTATGCTCCCCCTACACTCAATAAAGCCACACTTTCCAAATTTGGCTCAGTCTTTTCGTATTCTTTTAATCAAAATTTTGCCAGTTTCTCAAACCCAGATAACAAAGTCACCCCCTGTAGTTTTTGTAAGCATTCTTGCTACCTTTATGTAAAGGAACATTAATAGAATTCTTCCAATCTTCAGGCACAGATGCAGCGTTTATTCACACAAGTCATACATTAAATCAATAAGCAAGCCATATCCATATTTTAACATTTATCCAGTTATATTACCTATAATTGTCTCCCCTAATTTTCAACTGTCCTACAGTATTTATTACAATATTTTAATGATGATTATTATTTGGGGACCAGAATATTTACAGCAACCATTTCAGTTTTACTCCTCAACATAGTGCTAGCATTCCCATACAAAAGACAAACACTTTAAAACTATTTTTCATTTTGGATTGGCAATAAGAGGGTTGTTTCTTTTTAGGTCTTCCGTGGTCTTGCTCACAATCCAACAAGTCTTTTGTCTGACACTTCAATTCTATCAAGTTAGGAATGATTTGAATTAATATTTTAATAATAATGTTTCAATATCTAAGGGGCTGCCACAAAGAAGAAGGGGGTCAATCTATTCTGCAAAGCAACAGAAAGCAAGGTAATTAACAATGGATGAAAATTAATCAAGGAGAGAAGCAACCTAGAATTAAGAAGAAATTTCCTGAAAGTTAGAGCAATTAATCACTGGAACCACTTGCCTCCAGAGGTTGTGGGTACTCCAATCCTGGAGGTTTTTAAGAAAAGATTGGACAACTACTGGTCTCAACTGGCAGGGTTTCCTGCCTAAGCAATGATTGGACTAGAAGCCCTCCTAGGTTCCTTCTAACTTGTTGTGTTAAGTGTGTTGTTATTTCTATGAAGAAAAGATTTTACTCTCTCCTAAGTAGAATTCATCAATTGGTTACAAAAGAAGGACACAGTGTTTATTTGTGAAGGTATTTATTTCTTTCAGAGTGGGGGAATCAGCAAGAAAGGATGTGGGCTCTCAACGAAGAGATGCAGCTTTTACTTTTAGCAAATCAGCAATTGCCATCAAGCAGAAACCTCTTTGTTTAACCACAAAACGAAGCACGAGCAGCAGGGCTCAGAGATGGGCTTATAGCTGCATAGAAATCAATGCAACAGTTGCTTTGAGCAGCAACTGGGAACAGGCGGACAGACTGATCCATTAAGTACCTAAACCCTTGAGGGAAAAGCAACCGGCCAGTTTCCCCACACACACAAACACACACACACAACTTCAGTTCAACAATTCATTAATTAGCACATGACACAGTTCAGAAACTCTATGTGGATCTCGACTCTGCTCACTTTTCAAAATGACCTACTTTCCTTCCCGGAGTAGGAAAAAAAAGAGAGAGCAGAAACAGAATAAAGACATTGCACTTACGATTTTTTGCTTTTTGTACACACTGGCCAGACCTAATTACAGCAGCACTACAACGTATGCACACCTGTGAAGCAGCAGAAGCCAATGGATCAGTCAGCACTTTCTGCCCCCCCATACACACACCCACAGCTCTTCTCTACCTACCCAGATCTGTTTCCATGAAGCAGCAGCCAATCTTTTTTGAGATATGCTGTGAACATCCTGCAAGCTATAAAGTACTTACTACAAACACAGAAAGGAGAACATCAACTACCCAAGTGGCCAGTTACAGAGGAAGAACATTGAAAAGATCAGGTCATTCTACTGTGAGAGGCCTACAGAGTTCACAATTTTCAGGGTACAATAATCTGGAATGGGCACTGGAGACAAAAATGGAAAACCAAGGCATTCTCCAGTTTTCTTTAATTAACAGGAAACCAAACCAATTCTAGCTGACCTATATGAAAGAAATACCTCTCATGGCCCCCAATACTGATTAATATGATGAAATTGTATGTTTGCCTTTTCACTTATTTCCCCCATGGTTAAATTTACTGTCTATTTTAATAGAAACAAAGTATACTTGGTACTGTTTATTTGTACAATTAAAACTTGTTTTTAGAACTGATCTCTCTCTTACACAGTTATTATTTATGCTTTACTTACCATCAATTTTATTTTTATTGTGCTATAATGTAAGCTCTGATTAATTCTATTCGGTATTTTGCTGCTATTGTCATTCTCATCTTCTATTACTTTTCCTCCTAGTTTCATATGCAGTGTATTCTTCACATGATCTAAGTGGTGGCTCTCAACCTTTTCTTCATCGTGGACCCACCTTTAAATACCTTTTGTGGTCATGGACCACCAAGATTTAAGATTCAACATTGCTCCAAGCATTTGCAGACCCTCTGTGATGACACTGCGCCCACCCGGGGGGTCCACAGACCATAGGATGAGAATCATTGTTATTTCCTGATTGATATAATTCCACTGGGCTTTCTTTTCTAATTTTGCTATAACAAACAGACACACTTTGTAGAACAGATTGAAACTAGATGTTCTTTGATCAAATACTGAAGTTTCTACCCTGTTTCACTGTTTTGATCCAATGGACACTTTTCTTCCTAAGCATGCTAGGATAAGGGGAGAGAGATGCACAAATTAGAAACTGTGAAGCAAAGCATATATACCACATACCACTCTTGGTGATACAGGAAGGTAGCAAGAGTCACACGCAATTCATTTTGCTTTCTTTAAAAGTATGATGCAATATTGGGATGGAGACTCAGAGCAAAAAATGGTAACTTTCCATTTCATCTGCTTTCTCCACTCCCCCTCACAATCTATCACTGTCTCTCGTTATTGTACCAGAGAAGCAGTTTGGTGTAGCAATTAAGGCATCAGACCAGGATAAGGAAGATACAGGGCCTAATTCCTACCTTTATTGATGACTTGGTGTAGGGAGTAAAGACAGAGATATGCATGAAACATTGCTGAAGCAAAAGAAGCTAAAATGTTTTTTTTTTTTAAGTTCAGAACCACCCGATTACATTGAAGCAGCTCAGTTGGACACATCCCTGATTCACTGACCTATGGGAAGGAAAGGAGAAAGTACAGCACAATCAGTTTTGCACTTAGTGATGGAGCTGACTTGCTTGAAGAGCACCAAAATTTTGATTTTGGTCCAACACTGTAGAGAGTAAGGAAAACTACCTTAACCGAGTTATGCAAACTCTACTGCCAAAGCAACAAGGGGCAAAACCAGTGCAGAGTGTCCAGGTAACATTTGGAAGTGGCTCTGACAGACACGTGTCTAATTCAGTGAATTATAAGGAGAAAGAGGTAGTACTATGCAACCAGCTTTGCAAGATTCTGTTATTATAACCAATCTTAACCAAAATAGTTTTATCCTTTCTGTAGAGTTGATTTCCTGCTCTGATCTACTTAATGGGACAAACTCTCGGATCAAATATTTTCCTTCATTCTGACCAACGTCACAAGCAAATGCATGGTCAAAAAAGTCAAGATTGTAACTCCAACTATGCATTCAAAACCCTGCTTCCTTTTTCCGTGTACACTTAAACAAAGGGTAGGGTTTTGGTTGCATAGTGGCAGCCATCCTGAGAGGTTGGATATGGATATTTCAGCAGAAACAGCCATAGGGGAGTTTTTAAAAATTCCCTACGGATATTTCTGCTCACAGGATTGTTATTTTGAACCTGCCTTATATGTCAGTCTAACATCCTTAAAGGGAAAAGTGAGATAACAAGTCCCCAACTGTACTCAATGGAATGTATTTCTACATACTGTACTGTCTCTTAATGCTGTTAAATCTAAATCCATTTCTTCAGGAATTACTGTCACTGAAATGTATAAAATTTATTTCTAATTAATTGTAGAATAATCTGGTAGATGATACATTTTAGATGACTGGTAACATGAACCCAGTGAAATAATGTTTATAATAGAGCCAACTGTTCAATTTCCTTTTCCCTGCCTTTCTCATTATATAATTATCACTATTAACAAATTATGATTCTGATCATATATGAACCTGAATTAGTTATCCATACTAAAAAGAACCTGTTTAATAGAAAATGCTGGAGGAAGGACAGTGCAAGCACAGATAAAAAGCAGACAACTTGTTTTCTATTTAACAATTTTTCTCAGCAACCATCATTAATCAGATATTGTAGCTTTTGTACAAAGTGGCATTTATATCCACTTGAATGCACATGATCACTGATTAATGAATAATTTGTTGTTTAGAAAACCACATTTTTAAACTGTTAATTTCCAAAAGGACTCAGTGACTGCTTCGGGCAACGCCCTCAGTACTAAAGCACCTTTTTCAAGAGGGAACAATTCTGATTTTAATAGCCTAGCTGAATTCCATGCTTCTAATATTCCACTAAGTAATTATCTGAATATCCACAAGCCTGGCCTGATGAAATCCATTCAAACCTAAAATGAACTCCCAGATATGATGTTAAAGAGAAGGAATAAAGAAAGATAATTCTGAAAGAAAAAGTCTGATGTCAGCTTAGGAATAAAGCTATTATCAGAGAGGGCAGCAGCAACTACTATTTGGTCAACTTAATTAAATATACATTCAATTATTGTCAGCCCTTTTCTCTGCCCCCAAAATTCTATAAAGTGAAAATTGGCAAGATGCTATAACATTTCTTATACAGGGAGTCCTTGACTTACAGCTATTTACTTAATGGCAGTCTGGAGTTAAAAGAACTCTGGAAAGGATGGTTTATAAAGTACTACCGAATATTTCAAAATTTTGCAACAGTTGTTGTGAGCCATGACATGACTGCGATCTGGGTTCTTGGCAACCATTTGCACTTACAACCAGCTATCAAGTGCCTTGTGATCATCTGGTTGTCATCTGCAATATTCTCTACTAGCTTTCATAGAAACTCAGTGGGGAAGCCAGCAAGCTTTTGACTCTCTCATTTCTGGGGGCTGAAAGATTTTGGCTCTGTTCCTGCCAAAATCCTTTGACAGGTAGCTCTATCAGCCAAAGCTAAGATTAATGGAAACCAAAATTCAAGCAGAGAGTGGAGAGTCAGCATTGGGCCACGAGGTGCGAAAATCCTGGCATAGGCCATGCATAAATGTCTCTCTGTTTAGGGGCTAAAAATCCTTCTTGGATTTTGGCAGGAAGAATTTTTAGCTACTGAGTGAAGCTTTTCAGAATCTCACCTATCCCAGGGCATCCTTACCTAGGACTCTGTCTATTTAATGTCCCACACAATTACTGAAGAATCACAACTGGGAGGGTGGGATTGTAGTCGTTGATAGAAACAGTCACATTGCACCTTGTTTAACGATTGCTTTACTCAACAACCAAGATTCTCATCCCAATTATGGTCATAAGTCAAGGGCTACTTTTAAACCCTTATAGCAATTATTCAAACATTCTTGCTTAACATTAGAGATACAACTTCAGACTTGGAGGAAAAATGGGTTTTCTATTTTATGTATTCAAGGTTAAACTGTAACAGAATTTCCCAGCACTTCTCACTTCAGAGACCTCTCTTTTCTATCCTGAGTACCAAAATATTGTTTCTTTTATAGGCTATTTGAAGCTTTCAACTTGTGCTGTAGCAAAATTTTGCTTTTTTGTTCTGACCAATTCTCCCAAATGTTCATGGAAAAAAGGCCAATACTGCTACTATTTTCCCCACCAAAGAAGATCCTTTCCAGTTAAATATGTATGTGGCTCTTGCACATGGGTTAGTTAAAATGTGGCCAAATATACTGTAGAAAATATTTTCAAGAAATAAATATTCTCTCTCTCTCGTCACATTTCAACTCTTTCAATTTCAATAGACAGAAATGGCAAGTGAAACACTGTTACCTAAGAAGCTTGAAACTAATTAGTTGTCAAACCCATAACCATGGCACCATATTTACAAAACCACAATCCATTTTCTGTTCAGGGTATCAATTTCCAGAAAACAATCCTCAGAGTGGCCAGATAACAAAATCTAAGAGGGAAGCAAATAATATTTTTGCACATCCTTACCTAATGCATGTATAATAAAAGTCTAAAGAACAAGAAAAGTTTTGAAAAACTGCAAGATGGATTTCAGTATGGTATTACATTTAGTGAAAGACAGTTTGTTACAGTAGTTAAGGCACCAGGCTAGAAAGAGTGAAAATGTGAGTTCTAGTCCTGTGTTATGCTCAAAGTCAGCTGGATGATCATGAGCCAATCACTCTCTCTTAGCTCTAGGAATGAGGCAATGGCAAACCAACTCTGAAATTTTGCCAAGAAAACTACAGGGACTTTTCCAAGCAGTTATCAGGAATCAAAAACTGGTTTGTTTTACAGATATAAAGCACTTATATTGTAATCGATCAAGAAGCACAGGTCAAATTAGTTGAGTGGAAGGACCTAAGTAGAACAACCGACTGATAAGATCTTTCTTAGATCCTGGGATGGTCTTGTGGGCTTGGCCCATCTTGCTGATTCCCTCCCTGGTATTGCCAATTTATGTCAGTGTTACTGCTGAACTGGTTGTAAGGCTGACAAATGTAGAAGGTACCCTTTCATCCATGCCAAAATCTTTTAAAAAAATAGCATGCAATACTTACAGGCAGGTGTTTTGGAACCAGTCTATCCTGCTTTAGGAAACGGAAATTGAAGTCCCTACCATAATCCCTTAACTCAATAATTGGTATGATATTAACAGTCCATACCAAATACTAAAGGACAAATCGCCAAATGCTGGAAACACCTGTTTTGAGTTTCCTTGTAGCTGCCAACTAACTAACTAAATAAAACTTGGACAACCTTTTTAATCATCATGCTGAGAACAGGTTTATGTAACATTCTTTCCACATATGCAGAAAACCACAAATAAACAGAATGGAAGATCAAATCAAATCAAATTTTATTCATCACATACACAGTCATACATGGTACAAAATGCAGTGAAATGCGTATGCAACCACTCATGACCGTAGATAGTAGAGCAAGAGAATAGTCTAGACAGGATAGGAGAAGTTAGGAGTGAGGTAGTTTATGGGTATTCTGTTTAGTCCTGAGTTGTTATGGTTTATGGTTTAGGGTTCATATTGCCTGTGGGAAGAAGCTTCTCCTTAGTCTCTGTGTTGGCTTTCAGGGAGCGGAAGCACTTTCCTGACCGCATCATAACGAATAGTCCACTGTTGGGATGGCTGGGGTCTTTCATGATTTTCCTGGCTGCAGTCCAGCATCATTTGTTGTAGATGGAGTGCAGTTCAGGAAACTTGGTGCAGATGATACGCTCTGCTATGTACATCACCCTCTGTAGAGCTCGCTGGTCCTGCATGGTGCTGTTTCCAAACCAGGTACTGATGTTTCCTGTCAGGATGCTTTCTACTGTGCAGGAGTAGAAGTTCCTGAGCACTTTGGGGGGCAGTCTAAAGTCTCTCAGAAGTCTGAGACAATATAGACATTGCTGGGACTTTCTCACCACAATGCCGATGTGTCGGGTCCATGTCAGGTTCTGCAAGATGTGGACATTGAGGTATTTGAAGCAGTCCACTCTCTCCACTGGGCTCCTGTTGATGATAGGGGTGTGGCATGTCCTTTTCTGCTTTGTGCTAAAGTCCTCTATCAGCTCCTTTGTCTTGCTGATCCATTATTTTCCACATTCCTAAGAGAAACCAGGTTGCTAAGTAGCTTGCGGTCTTCATTATTAAAGAAATATTGCCAGAATGACATGGCTTTCTTTTCTGTGGTAAATCTTGTCCCCAGGAATGTGAGTAAATGTGAGTAAAATAATCACATTAAGATAGTATGATTATACAGTTTACTTTCCATTGTAATCTGTACTTAATACACTAATATGGTTGCTTTCTTTGCAATATAATTTCACCATCCAAACCAGTGATGGTGAACCTATGACACAAGTGTCAAAGATGACACATCACAACCTTTTGGGTGATATACCAATATTCACCAATACCCAATTACTATTCACAAAAGACAACCCCCCCCCCCCATTTTCCATGATTTGCAAAGGCTGTGAAGATCATGTGAGAATGGGATAAGTTCTCACATGAGCCCTGGGTCTTCAAAAGTCACGCAAGAGGACTGTGCGCTCAAGCAGTCTCCAGAACCCCTGAAAATCACATACGACCGGGGAGTGCTCAGAGGCCCCAGAAGAGCCTTCTTCAAAGCTATTTCAAGAACAAGGACCTCATGTGACCCAGAGCTGCCTCAGGTATGCCACAGGGGCCTGTCAACAGAAAGAGAAAATCGCCTGAAGGTAAGTGGATTGTGACATATCCTGGAGATCACACACATGATTTGACTGTATTATTTTTTTTAAATAAATGAATATGTAAAAAATTGTTTCTCTTTTGTTTGGGGGTGTGTTGAGACAAACTATTTTAAATATTAATAATATCTCTATTATAAATTTTAAAGTTAATCTATTTAAATTGATTTTAAAGTGATATTTAATGCGGCCGTTGTTTAATTATTTTAACTGTTC
>JAEANM010023243.1:0-11410 GCA_017656035.1 Myanophis thanlyinensis
CACCTTGAATCACACCCGGAAGGCCACAGGGAGCCAGTGCAGCTCACGCAGGAGAGGTGTAATATGGGAGCTCCGAGAAGCCCCCCAGGATCACCCGCACAGCTGCACTCTGCACCAGCTGCAGCCTCCGGATGCACTTCAAGGGGAGCCCCATGTAGAGAGCATTGCCTTGTTCACTTCAGGACACACAAACCCTCAGTATGAAACTGATTAAGATCCGGTCAGTTTCAGGTAACAGCACAAGTGGGAAAGTTCTAATCAATTCATTATTGTTACAGAGCAGAATTTGTTAACTTGTGGTTAGTCCTTATTAAAAGACCATTGAGTTGGGCAGAAAAAAAAAACTTTTCAAGCAGATGTAGCTTGTTTAAGCAATCTTACCAGATTTTTTTTGAGAGGGGGAACTTGAGTTCAGGATATCCTGATTGTTTCACACTGCTTATCTCCAAGTTGTTACTGTGGGTAAACAAAGATTTCTGTATGACTGCCAACAAATACAAGGACAGATGAGCATGAAAGAAGTGCCTAGAGTGCACATCTTTTGGGGTGGGAGGTTTCCAAGGAGAAAAATAATGGAGCTCTGTAATGATCTTAATGCTTCAGTTGCCTCCAAGCAGTCTGATATTCTGGAAAATAACCTGGCTCCGAGATGCTGTAAAGAAAGCCCCCAGTCATATTCCCACCACCTGGTATAGCAATAGTGAAATACTATAACTGTATAGCTAATATAATGTGATAGCACTTTCACTTTGTACCTTAAACATCTGATGAATTTCTTTTTCTTCCAAACAGCTGACAGGCAGAAATCAGAGAATTATAAAGAATCAGGCGTGAATTCTTTGAAACGAACTGAAACTAGCAAAGGGATATTGCAAAATCAGGAGAAGCCAAATGTGACTGAAAACCAGTTGAACAATAAGATGGAGACATCTTCTAACTTTGAGTATGGAGAAAATTGCACCTTCCATACACATCACAAAGAAAAAGGAAACGGTTTAAAGCCTGAAAATTTTTTTATCCGTAAATCAGATGTCCATGAATACAGCAGTATCTGCACTAAAGAGAAGCAGCTTGAATGCAAGGAACATGGAAAAAATAATTTGAATATCTATCTTACTTTACATCAAAGCATTGAGATACCAAAATCACAAAAGTGTTCAGACAGTGGGAAAAGCTTTAATGAGAGCAGTACTTTTAACTGCCAGAAAACAGTTCATGGAGTGGTGAAGTCATGTAAAAGCAGAGAACGCAGAACAAGTTTTTATACAAGCAATGATCATATTGTGCACAAAAAATCCTATCCAGGAAAGAAACCTTATAAATGCATGGATTGTGGGAAGAGGTTCCATACAAATATTGATCTTACTTCGCATAAAAGCATCCACACAGAGGATAAGCCACTGAGATGCACAAACTGTGGGAAGAGCCTCACCACAAGTAGTTCCCTTACTGCACATAAAAGGATCCACATGGGAGATAAACCACACACGTGCATGGAATGTGGAAAGAATTTCAGCCAGAGTGCTTCGCCTAATTCCCATAAACTGATCCGTACGGGGATGAAATCGTATCAGTGCTTGGCATGTAGAAAGCGATTTTGTACAAGCAGTGATCTCATTTCCCACAAGAGGGTCCACACAGGGGAGAAACCATTTAAATGCATGAAGTGTGGAAAAAACTTCCCAGTGAGGCGTGGTCTTATTTCTCACGAAAGGATCCACACAAGGGAGAAAGCGTATAAATGCATGGCGTGTGGAAAGACCTTTGTAAGCAGAAGTGATCTTACTTCTCATAAGAGGAGCCACACAGGGGAAAAACCGTATCAATGCACGGAGTGTGGGAAAGGCTTTAGTTGGAGCAGTAACCTTACCTCCCATAAAAGGATCCACACAGGGGAAAAGCCTTATCAATGCATGGAATGCGCAAAGAGCTTCAGAGACATGAGTTCCTTTACGTCCCATAAAAGGTTCCATACAGGGGAGAAACCATACAGCTGTATGGAGTGTGGAAAGAGCTTTAGTCAAAACAGTCAACTTACTTCCCACAAAAGAGTCCACACAGGGGAGAAACCATATAAATGTACGGACTGTGGAAAAAGCTTCACCACAAGTGGCTCTCTTACTGCCCATAAAAGGAATCACACGGGAGAGAAACCGTTCAAGTGCATGGAATGTGGGAAGAGTTTCGGTCAAAGTGCTTCCCTTACTTCTCATGAAAAGATCCACACAGGGATGAAACCGTTCCAATGCCTGCAATGTGAAAAGAGATTCGGTACAAGCAGTGATCTCATTTCCCACAAAAGGATCCACACGGGGGAGAAACCGTTTAAGTGCATGGACTGTGGGAAAAGCTTTACAATGAGACGTGGCCTTACTTCCCATGAAAGGATCCACACAGGGGAGAAGCCATACCAATGCCTGGAGTGTGAAAAGTGCTTTATAAGTAGGAGTGATCTTACTTCCCATAAAAGGATCCACACAGGGGAGAAACCGTATCAATGCACGGAGTGTGGAAAAAGCTTCAGTTGGAGCAGTAACCTTACTTCACATAAAAGAATTCACACCGGGGAGAAACCATATAAGTGCCCAGAGTGTGGGAAGAGTTTCAGCCAGAGCACTTCCCTTACGTCCCATGAAAGGATCCATACAGGGATGAAACCCTATCAGTGCATGGAGTGTGGAAAGAGATTCAGTACAAGCAGTGAACTTATTTCCCATAAAAGGATCCACACAGGGGAGAAACCCTATCAGTGCATGGACTGTGGAAGGAGTTTTAGAGATTTGAGTTCCTTTACTTCTCATAAAAGGTTCCACACTGGAGAGAAGCCCTATAAATGCATGGAATGTGGAAAGAGCTTTACTCAAAGCAGTCAGTTTACCTGCCATAAAAGGATCCACACAGGAGAAAAGCCATACAAATGCACGGACTGTGGAAAGAGCTTCACCACCAGTGGTTCTCTCACTGCCCATAAAAGGATCCACACGGGGGAGAAACCATATAAGTGCATGGAATGTGGGAAGAGTTTCAGCCAAAGTGCTTCCCTTAGTTCCCATGAAAGGATCCATACTGGGATGAAACCATATCAATGCATGGATTGTGGAAAGACCTTCAGCCAAAGCAGCCATCTTAGTTCTCATAAGAAGATCCACTCGGGGGAGAAGCTGTATAAATGCACTGTGTGTGAAAAGAGCTTTCATACAAGCAGTTCCCTGATATCACATAAGAGGATCCACTCTGGCGAGAAACCATATCATTGCATGGACTGTGGAAAAAGTTTCATTACCAGCAGTTCCCTTAATTCGCACAGGAGGATCCACACAGGAGAGAAACCGTATCAATGTCAGGAGTGTGGAAAAAGTTTCAGTCACAATACCTCCCTCTCTTTTCATAAACGGATCCACACAAGAGAGAACCCACTGGTCGGCATATAAATATGGAAGGAGTTTCATTTAGAATGATGAATATCTGATAAAAGGAGCCACGAAGAGGATGTACGCACACACTGATGTACGCAGTATGGAAAGAAGATAGTATGGTCCCATTTCGGATCACACTGTCAAAATAGAAATGGAATGGATTATGATTAAATAATAGGCGAAGAAGGAGAAGAGAAAGGGGTAACATGAAGACAATTACAGGAACGTTTTAGAAAAGCTTCAATTTACTGCACTGAGGCCAAGATTGTGTGCTAGGTACAGTATAGATCAGGGGTGTCAAACTCGATTTCACTGAGGGCCACATCAGGTTGTGTTTGACTTTGGGGGGAGGGGGTGCACGGCTAGGTGGGCATGGCCAGCTCAATGTCACTTGTGTCGGAGGCACCTGTGGTGGCCTGAGTGCTCTGAAAAGGAGCTCCCAAGCTCCATTTTTGCTTGCAATTGCCTCCTGCAACCGTCTGCCAGCAACAATAGAGCTTGGGTGGGCCACCCATGGCCCTCATGAGCTCAGTTTTCACTGGTAGAGGCACCACGGTCCTTTGCTGTTTCCAGGCGGTCCCTTGGGCCAGATCTAAGCACCCCACAGGCCGGATCCAGCTCCTGGGCCTTGAACTGAACACCCTTGGTATAGATGGTCTTGATGGGGTCTAACTAAGCATATGCCTCAAATATAATCCCATTGCAGCAAGATACACAGTATGCCCAAATTTTTATTAAACCAGATTTTTATGACAAGACTTGTTTATCTGAAATTTAACTGTTTCTCCAAGGCTTACAGTAGAGTTCTCTTTCTTTTCTTGTATTACCCAAGTGGATAAATATCCGCTTAGCTGATCTTCGAACATCTCAAGCCCTACCAGTATTAGTTTCTACATTCTCCCCTCTTCCTTTTCCAGTAAATTAATTTAATTTTAATTTTATTAAATTTCTATACCGCCCCCCCTCCCGAAGGACTCGGGGCGGTGAACAGCCGATAAAACAGTACAATAATACAAATTTAAGATCACTTTAAAATTAATTAAATTAGTAGGCTGATTAAATATTAAATATTAATAAAGTAAATTTAAATTTAAATTAAATTACTCCTTCACCAACATCTTGTATTTTTGTTCTGTTTGGAAGCGGGAAGAGCTAGTTTGGGTGTAAGAGATAATGGCTGATGCATGTAAACAAAGAACCCGTCTGTTTATTTTAATGGCAATGGAATTTTATTAAATTGTATTTACATTATTTTTATTCTTGACCTGTGCCTTTTTGAAGCATGATTTTGACAGTCCTTCAGATAGGTGACTGATGTGACATTTATTGACAGGACCGTAATAACTCATAATTGGACAGCTACTGGTTGACTGCATTTCAATCAACCACTTAATACTCCAAAGCTATTGGGAGAAAATGCCACACATTGGCCAAGCCTGTAGATGACAGTGAAATATATTGAAAAGTAAAGTGTGAGGAATTTGAGAGGAATCTCTAAATAGACAGAACAGACAATTCAATGGACAATGTAGTTCTCTTGAAGAACGCTGGACGTGATGTGTATTCTTAATTTGACATACATATTGTTGAATAGTGAACTGTAATTAAATGGGATTAGGTTATAATGGAAACCCCAGTGAAGCTATTAAACTCAGTATGTGGCAGATGAGAAAAAATAAAATTCACATTAGGGATCAGTAGGACAAGAATGGAAGTAAAACAGCTGCAATTATTTCTACAATATATGAAGATTGTGTATAGTTCTGATTGTCCATTTGAAAAATGATATAAAGATGGAGAAAGTTCAAAAATAGCCATCAAAATGATTAGTGGCTTGATTATGTTTGTGTTTGGCACCCTCAAGCAAAAACTAACAAATAAATCACCCAGGTGCTGTAGGAAAAGGTGTGGTAGAACTTGTGGGTGGAGTTAAGAGAAATCAGCCTAGAATTTCTACATAGCCTCAAGTGGACTAAATCCAAACTTTGAATTCCGTTGCCCATTATCTAACTGCAAGCAGGTACTAAGCATTAATTGGACATTAATCTTCTCAATTAACAGCATCATCTTGTAGCTAGATAAGGGACAAGCTAATTCAAGGAGGTTGGACTTAGTCTGCTTGTGGCTACATAGGAATTCCAGGCTGATATCTCCCACATTCTGCCACTCCTACAAGTACAAAACTTTAGGTGCCAGGGACAATCTAATTAAAGTTGATTAGAAGGAGATTTAGAATAGACAGAAAAGTGTTTTAATTTTGTCCATTATTAACCATAACCCTACTAAGAAAATGGCATGTATTCAGTCTCCAAGATTTAAAATTCCACTCAATAAGTATTTCTATCTTTAATAATGGTTTAGATTTGCCTATATTTATATGTATATGTGTATTCATTATTTTATATACATTATTTTTCACGCATGTGAGACAGGTGGCTAGACAGATACATAGAAATCCATTAAAGAAAAATAAATTTACTGGTTTTTATGTAGTTGTGTGAGGTTTTTTTGCAAATAAACAAGCATTGATCTTTCCATAAAGGTGAATATTAGATACATATAAAACCAAAGCAGCATATCTGCTTATCTTTTTCCCCCTAAAAATATGTTTATGAGATAGCCCTGATTAACTAAATATATAATGAGCAGCAGAGGTCAATATGGCAGGAGTCCCATACCCCAGGTCCGTGGACTGACACCTGGCTGCAACATTCTAGAAACCGGTCCACACAAACAAGTAAAGCCCCATCCATGGGAGGCAGGGGGTTGTACAAGACTAAAAGACACAGAAATATGGAAAACTGATAGCAGTTTTGAGTCCATTGAGTCTTAGCTTTTTGTTTCAATTTCTTTATTTCTAATTATTAAAAATACAGGTAATCCTAAGAGATTTGCCCCATTTTACGACTTTTTTTGCCCCATTTGTCATTCACTTATGACTGCAGTTGTTAAATGAATCTGGTTTCCCCATTGATTTGGCCTGCCAGAAGGTGGCAAAAATTTTTCAGATGCCCCAGGGGACACTGCCAGTCATCATAAATGTGAGTTGGTTGTCAGGCATCCAAATGTAAATCACACGACCAGGGATGCTGCAATGGTCATAAGTGTGAAAAATGGCCATAATTCACTTTTTTCAGTGTCGTGGTAACTTTCAACCGTCACTAAGAGAACTGTTGTAAATCAAAGACTACCTGTATAGACCACAAGCCCTGTGAATCTACCTTTGACTTCTAGCTTTCCATTACAATCTTTTTTCTTCTATTATCATTACGTTTGCTTTTTGGAAAGTTTGCCCAAGCGCCCTGCATACCTATATGAGAATCTGAATAAAGCTGGAAGGGACTTTGAAAGTCTTTTAGTTTAATCCCCTGCTCAAGCAGATCCTATAGCCGTGATGGCGAACCTATGGCACGGGTGCCACAGGTGGCACGCAGAGCCATCTTGCTGGGCACACAAGCTGTCAGCCAACTTACCTCCAGCTGAGCATGCCCATGGGATTGCACATGTAAATATGCGCAATTGCAGAGACCCAGCTGGTCTTTGGGCTGTGCATGCGCGCGATTGCAACAGGAAATCCAACTGGTCTTCAGAGCTCTCCTGCGCATACACACACGCGATTCCTCGTGTGTGCGAGTGCCTGCGCGCAGCATTGTACATGCAAAAGCTGCATGCATGCACAGATGGTGCAGTTCCACATGCAGTGCATGTGGAAGACCCCACACACAAGTGCTGATGGCACACGCAAAGCGCATACTTTTCCGCACCCCTGTTTTTGCAACCCCTGTCCTATAGCATTTCAGACAAGTGACTGTCCAGTCTCTTCTTAAAAACTTCCAGTGATGAAGCACCCACAACATCTGAAGCAAAGCTATTCCACTGGTTAAGTTCCTCACTGTTAGGAAGTTTCTCCTTTATTCCAGGTTGCTTCTCTCGTTGATTAGTTTCCATCCATTGTTTCTTATCCTGCCCTCTGGTGCTTTGGAAAATAAGATGACCCCCTCTTCTTTGTGACAGCCTCTCAAGTACTGGAACATTGCTATCATGTCCCCTCTTAGTCCTTCTTTTCTCTAGACTAGCCAAACCCAAATCATCCAACCATTCATTTGTTTTAGTCTCTAGGCCTTAAATCATCTTAGTTGCTCTTCTTTGCACTTTGTCCAAAGTTTCAACATCTTTTTTGTAATGTGGTGACCAAAACTGGATGCAGGATTCCAGATGTGGTCTTACCAAGGCTTTATAAAGTGGTACTAATATTTCATGTGATTTTGATTCTATGCCTCTGCTTATATAAGCAAGGATTGTATTAACTATTCTGGCTGCTGCTGCACACTGCTGGGTCATGTTTAAGTGATCGTCCACTAAGACTCACAGTACAGTTCTGAAGCCATGTTTTGCCTAATCCAGTGATGGCGAACCTTTTACGTCATCAGGTGCTGTCCTTCGTGCTGGAAAGACACGCCAAACTGTCCCATGAGCCTTGCGCAGCCCCGCTGGCTCTGCACTCCGTTCTCATGCTCCTCATGCACAGCCCTCACAGCCCGTTCTTGTGCTCTGTCACGTGCTAGCCAGCTGGCTTTTGCCGTGTGGGAGCACCGAAGCCCGGAAGCGCAGCATCACAGCATGGTGCGCATGCACGTGCGATGAACAGCTGGCTGGCACACATACACATATTGGAAACCGAACATTCAGCTCTCGGAGGATGCATGCGCGCTGGGATGCTGCGCTTCCGGGTTTCGGTACTCTAACGCGGCAAAAGCCAGCTGGCTAGCGCGCAACAGAGTGCAAGAACGGGTTGCAGGGGCTGTGCATGCTGGAGTGCAGAGCCAGTGGGGCTGCACGGGGCACATAGGATGGTTTGCCATGCCAGAAAGCTCGTGGGACGGTTTGCCGTGCTGTTTCCGGCACGCATTCCATAGGTTCGCTACCATTGGCCTAATCTGTATCTTTGGGTTTTTCAACCCACTTTTGCTTGTATTTAGTTCAACAGTTCAAGTTCAAACCTTTATTGTCAATGCACAACATGCGTACATTGAAATTCAATGAACCTCCATTGGTGCAGCCACACAAGAACACAGAATACATCTCAAAACTTATATTTATTTGATTCCACCAGTATGTACATATTGCACATTGCACTGGCACTGTCTGCCATATTAAGTCTAGTTGTGGTGTTATATTTCCCCACACTTCTGCAATTGCTGAGGTAACTTTTTTTTCTTCAAGGAACGGGATGTCTGAAAAATATTCCCATTGAGGAAATTCGATTTCTTTCATTAGTCTTGATTTTTCTTTCCTTCAGGACTCCCAATTTTAAATTTAATTAATTAATAAATGAATGAATGAATGAATGAATGTATAACTGTGTATGTGACCAATAAATTTGAATTTGAATTGGGAAACTTCCTAACAGTGAGGACAATTAATCAGTGGAACAGCTTGCTGTCAGAGGTTGTGGGTGCTTCATCAGTGTAGGTTTTAAAGAAGAGACCGGACAGTCACTTGTCAAAAATGGTAGAGTCTCCTGCCAGAGCAGGGCGGGAGGGGCTGGACTAGAAGACCTCCAAAGGCCCTTCCAGCTCTATTCTAAGAACAGATCTCACTTCCCGTCTTATCGCTCCGCAGGCTTGGCGCATAGGGCCCGCTAGAGGGCGCCCTTTTCAAACAGCTATCGGATTCAGCCGCATTGGGTTTTTTTTGCAAGCTCCGGGGAGCATCTCGGCCGATGCTTGCAAGGGAGGGCAGGAAGTGACGTTCTCACGCCGAAGGACCGCTTTCCCACCCCCACCCCTCCCCCACCCACCTACCTATCTCGCAGCTGCCGGCCTTGGAAATCATCTCTGTGCTGGGCTCCTTGCAGGGAAGCCGCGGAGTTGACGGATTCTGGGTGAACTGCCCAGCCAGGTGATCTCAAGTCTTTGGATCTGGAGAGGGGTTCTTGAAAAAAACCCCAAGATGCCAGCTATTCATTTGTCCCCCTTTTTAGGGGGTCCGTAGGACGTTTATTTCTGCAAGGAAGAGCCCCTTCTGGGTTAAAGATTCAGTCCTGCACAAGCTCCCTCCTGAGGACATCTTCTGGGTGAGGTGGACAGCGTATAGATCTATTTGGAAGGAGGATCTTGTTGGGAAACCTTCCCAAGTTTCCACCTCCTATATATACTTCCTGTTCCCCTGCATCGTTTTTTACCAGATGCTGTAAGATTACGCCTGGGAGAAGAGACTATCCTGAATTCTGCATCAACTCCCTCCTGAGGACTCCCAACAAGCTCAGGGTTTGTTGTCCGCTGAGAGCATCCGCAGGTGGAGCACCTGCGTTTCCTGGCTCGGGAAGGTGTCTCCTTTCCGTGACTTGGAGGCAAGGAAATATTCCAGAAGTCCAAGGGACCAGGTTGATCTGCATCCCGTGTCAATATTCCCCAGATATCTTGAGCCCTGCCAAACTTGGGTAGATGCGCATAAAAAGATTAAAACCCACCAACTTCCAAGATTTCTAACCTGCACACTGTTTGTGAGGTCTACCCGTAGTGGAAGTTGTTGATGTTGCATTAATGACTAAGAAGTTTTGCCACCCCTTTGCAACTGTTTTCATTAGTAGTTGTAATCTGCTGTGTTTGAATGATAGAATAACAGAGTCGGAAGGGACCTTGGGTGACTTCTAGTCCAACCCTCTGCTAAGACAGGAAACCCTATACCGTGCTCCAATCTCGTCTTTAAAACTTTCAGTGCTCTAGCACCCACTTCTGGAGGCATGTTGTTCAATTGATTAATTGTTGTGCCAGGAAATTTCTCCTTAGTTCTAGGTTGCTTCTCTCCTTGATTAGTTTCCATCTATTGCTTCTTGTCCTGCCTTGTTTTATTCTTTGCAGTCATCAAGTGTGTGGACTGCTCAACGTAAACTTTAAACAAATTATTCAGTTGTTTATTATTCAATGAAAAGAAAAGTTCTTCCTATCATGTTGGATTACTGGATTCTACTTCTTTTCATCTTACCTTGAAAGCTGAATGTACTTTTCAAAGAAGTTAATCAATCGAGGGAGAAATATGTCATACGCAGGAGGAGGATCTCCTTCCCATTCTGCTCCCGTGAATACAACTGCCTTTGTAGATTCAGAAGAGCCTTTGGATTTGTTTGGGCAAGCAGCCAGAACCAAGCAGAACATTCTGGAAGAAGCAGCCATACAGTGTATTGTCGAGTGTTGCCCTTTCAGGGAGCTCTGTTGCCAGGAAGCTGAGGGACTGCAAGTCATATGCAGCCAACTCCATCATCTTTACGACCAGTGGCGGAAACAAGAGGGCCACATGAAAGCTCAGATGGTAATCCCACAATTCTCCACCCCACCCACTGAGGTGGACAGCTGTGTCTTGATGCATGGAGCAGAGACCAGGTCCCAGGAAGTGGTCTTAGCTGAAGGTTTCCTCCTGAGCCATGCGGAGCAGAAAAGACAGCGAAAGCAGCAGGTAAGATCAAAGCCAAAGCAATATGAACGGATTCTTAAATACAATCAGGTTGGTTTTAATAAAATGTACACTTGATAAACAAATGATTCCATCCCCCTTCATCCTGATTATTTCCATGGCCATATAACCGTGCTAGCGAACCTATGGCATGGGTGCCAAAGGTGGCACGCAGAGCCATCTTGCTGGGCACACAAGCTGTCAGCCAACTTACCTCCAGCTGAGCATGCACATGATTGCGCGTGTATGCACACACAATAGCAGAGACCCAGCTGGTCTTCGGGCATCCACTGTGCATGCGCGCGATTGCAGCAGGAAATCCAGCTGGTCTCCGGAGCTCTCATGCACATGCGATGGCTCGTGTGCGTGAGTGCCTGCACGCAGTGTGTGTACATTGCAGGGGCAAAAGCTGCATACATGTGCAGATGGTGCGGTTGCAGATGAAGTGCACGTGAAACAGCCGCCCGCAAGTGCAGATGGCATGTGCAAACCGTGTACTTTTCAGCACTCGGTAAGTAAAAGGTTCGCCACCACTGTCATAT